>QVIK01000041.1:70143-95629 GCA_003957845.1 Oidium heveae | reverse complement strand
AAAAAAAAAAAAAAAAAACCATGACGTCACTGATCGTCCCAGCTTAAAGAATAATGAATGATGGGCTAGCCTTCATAAGTTTTATACTCGTAAGATATTGGATAAAACATTATTCCTTACGTGTCCATGAAGTACCGTTTCCCTATGCAATCGTATTAAATAGACGTCTGTTTCTAAAGATCCAACGCTTTCTAATTACCATTTAATCGTTACCTATAAAGAAGATAGAACTCTACTAAAATACAACAATTTTTATTTTAAAAAGGGCGTCCGTATCTCAGTATAGCAGCTCTCTTATCTTTCACGCCGATATACTGGAAGTGATGCTACAAGTTCAAAGATATGACAATCCAAATTACTGTTAAAGCTGAACAAGTCCAATTCGTTCGATTTTGATCAAATTTAATGACTTTAAATCTAGAAATTATTTCCGTAAGACATTTAAGCTACCCTTAATTGTGTTACAATTCTTGTTTGAACTGAAATACGATCTCACTACATGCAGCACATATGTTCTATAGAAAACAACTTTGGTATTTTAGTAAATATATGTTTAAACAAACCTTAATAATATTTTCTCAAAAATTTATTTACAGTCTTGTAAAACTGTGTAAGGGTATTATTAAGCAGGCAAAACTCTATAAATTTCCAGGATCCAGAAAGAAGTAAACCCTTTGTATATACCCAAATTTCCTAACTCCGATTCCCTATACGATCCTATAAATAGACAAAAGACATCGCACAGTCATGATAGTCTCATTCTGAGTGTTGTAAGAATGGAGTTGTAAAATCCGCCTTTTCTAAAAATAACTTTCATGTCATAACCTAAAGCGACGCGAGGTAAGCGGCTACGTCATTAGCGACCTATTATCACGTGAACTTAAATCACTTCATGACATATCTCATACGTCTGAGGATATCCTGTGCTAGCTGTGTTTGTGTTCTACCGTCTTGCTTGAAGCGTAATAAACCTTATATTTTTACTCCAAGAAGAAAGCTCAGTACAGATGGCTATGATATTTCGAATTGATAAATCAATTAACACTTACCTTGTATGCGGGAATAAGCCACCATTCATTAAGGGATACGTAGTTTGTATGGTTGACAAGAAACATTATTGAGCAAACAAGCGGAAATTTTGAGATTACGGAAGTTAATTTTTTGAGATAAAGGAACAAAAATGTAAGCTATTTGGGTTGGTTGTTGAGCCCGGAATCGGGTTTGCTCTGTTGCCATTGAAAAATATTGACTTGACAAATTGTGTCGATTTTGAAGGGTTGCTTGTTATTATGATCTTTGAGAAAAAATAGGCATATGAGCTGCCACCATAGATTGATAAGAACTTAACGAGCTGAATTCGGGCGCTGTAGGAACCTTTGTCGGAGGTATGGGTACTGCTTTTGCTAATGCCTCAAGGCGTTCTCGGCGATGGGTTGGGGCTACTTCTTCCCAATCTAATTACCGACGAGCTTCCGATGAAACAATTAGTTGATAAACAAATGTAGGTGCTGTCGTATAATCAAGAGATTCTCGTTTAAAATCAGATAGTATGCTATGCGTATTAAAAATTCCTCTACAGTCTCTAGAAGCCCCCTTCTTCATCGCTCTACGCTTGTCAATTGCATTATTTCGCGCATTGGAGTCGACGATAATGAGCATATCGTCACTTTTGAAGATCTACTCCACCGCCGGTCTCTCAATAAACAAGTGTCTATGAATGATATGGAATCTCCCTGATTGTTTTAATAACCATATATTATGAGAGCGTGGAATTTCCATTGACTTCTTAATTAGTCCAGTACAGGGCTTCTCGGGCCTAGATCTATACTTCGCAAGCTTCTTGTACTCATCCTAGATGTGGATAAGACAATAGTCATACACACAGTCTTTTAATTTTTTGAAGGACGCCCTGAATGTTACATCTCCTTTTGCCATCTGTTGCTCAGTTTGTTTAATAGGAACATTTTGGCGTTATTTTGCCCAGAAAATAATGAGCTTTCGAAATACAGTTTGTGAATGATGCAGTAGAAGTTTGAATATAGTCTCTTAAATAACGGTGCATTCCTTCGAGTCGACTTGTATTCCAATTAAGATAATGAGGGATATCATCCAGGTAGCAAGAGACCAGCTTTTCCGCCAAATTTAACCAGGCATTAATGCAATAATTTATGGCGTTATGAGGAAATTCCGAGTTCTAAGTCTAGCAGCGCATAGATTAGATGTAGGTGCCGAAATCACATGAATCCAGGTTTCATAAAAGGCTTCGTGCTTAGGGTGGTACGCACTATTTTCTTTCTCTGGCTTTGAAAAATCCTTTTTCGTATTGAAGCGGACGTCTTGGTTGGCATGCGAATAGCATAGGATGTGACGCGATTCAGAAAAATGATCTTGCAAAGGATCCAGCAAAACTATTTCCAGATCCGTGACAAGGATTGATTGGAGTTCTATACTATTAGTTTATATTGAAGCACTCAGTTTCTCCATCGTCCATCTATAGTCCTCTGTCTTTTCACTACGTAGGAAACAAGTTCTAATAAAAATCGTCGAGTTATTTGGAGTCATTTCGCCGACATGCAGCATCAGTATTTTAAACCGATCTGTTTTATATGTACTATCCAAAAGGATAATATTAGAATTGTCTTTTAGTAGAGCAAGATTGAGTGTATGATTGTAAAGCAGTCGGTCAATGGAGCCATCTACGTCATGATGATAATCGAAAGAGAATCTTTCTTTTTCAAGCCGTTCAAGAAGCCATTGAATGGGACTTTTTCCCCTCTAGTATCTGCCGCTTAGTTTTCTGAACAAGAATGGAGATATCTGGGGCGACTAAAGTTTAGTCGGGGCTCTGCTCCCTAAGAAAATCTATTATTTGCTATGGAGATTGCCCAGTATTTGAAACATTAGTGATTTATTCAATCTTTTGATCTATGTGTGCTCTGCAACGAAAAACCGTTGCCGCCGAGAGAGATGCAAAAGGTCCATCATTTTGATTTTCTTCTAAAGTTTGAATTTCACATTCATTTGTAGTTTTACTACTCTCGGCTTGGGCTCTGATTATAGAGTTGCACTTCGTGGTTTTATGCTTTCTACGTTTAGATGCATGTACTGTTCCCGAAGATTTGTGCATCCTGTCAGGAACACCGGCGAGCTCGCATTCCCGTACTCTTTTGCGTGGAGTTCTCGTCTTTTTATCCCTTCGAGTGTTCCTTATCTTGTACTCGAATCGCTATTCTCGATCAAAAGCTACGAAGATTTGTTGCGCGCGCTCAAGGGATTCAACGGTCTGTATGGATAGAGGAGTGCCCATTTGCCTAGAGAAGGATGCCATTTCGAAATGGTTAAGAGGTAAATATTATTATCATTGTGAGCTTGATCATATGACAAATATGGAGATATTTAGTCAAACTCAAGTATTTATGTTGAGAAAAGCTTATTATATGGAGTAAAACGAGTATTTCATGCGTTTAACAGATTTTTGATGTGGATCCACTAAAACCTAGGGATTATCTATTTACACTTTTTGTATTTTTCAATTGACATAACAAAGTAGTATCGAAGCATCAAAGTCATGAAACATCTGTAAGAAATTTTAAACTGAATTTCCCACCAACCTTCATATGGGAGTTATTAATCAGCTCACAAAGGCAATATTACGAAACAACCGTAAATGTGGTTCAAGCTTTGCCATACCCTAAATTCAACGCAACCTACGGAAGTAATGCATATGCTGACTAATACGACACTCGCTCCTGCTTCTTCGTAGAAGAAGTTGAGGTTTGGAAAGTAAGTTACAAGGATTAACCTTGCCTATCCTTGTAGTGCAAGTCAGCTTAGGTAAACCCAGATAACTCAACTTATTCCCTGGTTAGCCAATCGGTTCTCACCCTTTAGAAAGAAGAATGAACTTCAATCGAGCTATGAACCAAAAGCTGGATAGACATAGCGTGGGTATGTTACTTTTACTGCTGAGCTGAGCAGCCAATTAAGGTACGTAATAGTTATGTTCCAGCGAAGGAAAAAAAATTTTACTTGAATATTTACTAGTCTAATTTAATTGAATCGAAAAAGTATGCATGTCAGGCTTTATATAACGATATACAAGTAAACCTAGCCACATCAAAACCTGGTTTGTGGAATAAACAGCTAGCGCATTCGATATAGGCATATAAAATTTGGTAAATATTCTTTACTTTGTTAGTCTCAGAGGTGCCAAAAATAATTTCTAATTTGAAAGTACATTGTGCTTCTTTCACCACTGTGTGCTGAAGAAGTCGATACATTAGTGCAGCTTTTCCATCGCGGGTCCATATTCTCATTTTCTTATCTTCAAGCGTTAACATTGTTAATTTCGGACTGGGTAATGCAGTTTGCAAAGTCTAGTCGGGATGATGAAATCAATAGGGATTTATATATACGGAACAAATATTAATCCGAAGCAAGGCGTTTCTGGTATCTTCCATAAAATTTTTCTGGCGTAGTCAACATTTCTTCTTCCATTTAAATAATACAAACGCTCCTTCCCATATCCCAGGTAGCAAAAACAATTGTCTAAAATTAGTCGATACAGTAAAATTTAATCAGTTGTTTGAGTCTTATATAAATATGCAACGTGCTCTAACGTCAAAAGCGTCTGCTATACCTCGTCCGAGATTTTCTCCAAAGGTATTCTCTGGAATAAGGGGCCATCAATTACGTTATACACACAAGGTATGACCCTAATCTTTCATGATATCAAGGCAAACAAATATCATAAATGATATAGTTTATACTGCTCAATGAAACCAATGATTACTAACATTTTACTTAATTCAGGAACTCAAATTTGGTGTTGAAGCACGAGCGTCCTTACTAGCAGGAGTAGAGACACTCGCAAAAGCAGTTGCCACTACTCTTGGACCCAAAGGACGCAATGTGCTAATTGAATCTAGTTACGGCTCGCCCAAAATCACAAAAGGTCTGTGATTTTCCACTCCATAACTGAATTGCATTAACCACAATTTAGATGGTGTGACTGTTGCCAAATCCATAGTTCTGAAGGATAAATTTGAGAATCTTGGTGCTAGATTAATTCAAGATGTTGCCTCCAAAACTAATGAGACTGCTGGTGATGGAACAACCACAGCTACTGTCCTCGCTCGAGCAATATTTTCCGAGACTGTAAAGAATGTTGCCGCTGGATGTAATCCCATGGACCTACGCAGAGGTATACAAGCTGCGGTTGATGCAGTTGTTGAATTTCTACAGGCAAACAAGCGTGACATCACAACTAGTGAAGAAATAGCACAGGTCGCTACCATCTCTGCTAACGGAGATACACATATCGGAAAACTTATTGCTAGCGCTATGGAAAAAGTCGGAAAAGAAGGTGTTATAACAGTAAAGGAGGGTAAGACCATGGAAGATGAACTTGAGGTCACTGAGGGCATGAGATTTGATCGTGGATTTGTCTCGCCATACTTTATCACTGATACAAAATCTCAAAAGGTTGAGTTTGAGAAGCCTTTGATTCTCCTTTCTGAAAAAAAGATTTCTGCTGTGCAAGACATAATTCCAGCTCTTGAGGCTTCAACTCAGCTTCGAAGGCCATTGGTTATAATTGCTGAGGACATTGAAGGAGAGGCTCTCGCCGTATGTATTTTGAATAAGCTTCGTGGACAGCTCCAGGTAGCAGCTGTTAAGGCACCCGGCTTTGGTGATAACCGAAAGTCTATTCTTGGGGACCTTGGTATTCTCACAAATGCAACTGTTTTTACCGACGAGCTTGATATCAAATTAGAAAAGGCCACTCCTGATTTACTCGGAAGCACTGGATCAATCACAATAACCAAAGAAGATACAATCATCCTTAACGGTGAAGGTAGCAAGGATGCAATTAGTCAAAGATGTGAACAAATCCGAGGAATTATAAATGATTCTGCCACATCTGAATATGAAAAGGAGAAACTTCAGGAGCGTCTTGCAAAACTTTCTGGGGGGGTTGCGGTAATAAAGGTTGGGGGATCCTCGGAAGTCGAGGTTGGTGAAAAGAAAGACAGATTCGTTGATGCTCTCAATGCTACAAGAGCAGCAGTTGAAGAAGGAATACTTCCTGGTGGTGGAACTGCTCTACTTAAAGCAGCTAGCCAAGCACTTGGCGATGTCAAGTCTGCTAATTTTGATCAGCAACTCGGAGTTAGCATAATTAAAAATGCTATAACCAAACCTGCTCGCACCATTATTGAAAACGCTGGTATCGAAGGCTCTGTTGTTGTCGGTAAACTTATGGATGAATTTGGATCAGAATTTAATAGAGGTTACGATTCAGCAAAGGGCGAATACGTTGATATGATCTCAACTGGAATAGTTGATCCTTTCAAGGTTGTTCGTACAGGACTTGTCGACGCAAGTGGTGTTGCTTCGCTTCTCGGCACAACTGAAGTAGCAATTGTTGAGGCTCCAGAAGATAAAGCCTCACCAGCTGCCGGAATGGGCGGTATGGGTGGTTAGTAACACTCCTAAAGAAAAAAAATTTATTTAGCTAACCATTGAATAGGAATGGGAGGAATGGGAGGAATGATGTAAAGAATACTATTCTTTGATTAAATATTTAAGCAACTTCTTTTTATGGCTAATACATTGTCATTGTTCTGTAAAAGTGGATGGTATTTTTATAAATTTTGACGCCGCTCAAATTTTGTTTTAATAGTGGCGTTCTGGGGTGTACATTGATCAACGAACTATTCCAATTTCTAATTTTTCTTCCAATTCTTGTCAGTTCAAGTCAAAAATATGTAAATTATAGATATCTAGAGTAAATAGTCTGGTATATTTTAAGTATTCTAGCGGAGTCAATGAGTTCAAAAATTGTCATTAATATCCATTCCAAGGCGCTCTTAATTTTGGTAGATTTTAAGAATTATTGGTATTTTCAATTGAATGTCATTTAATTCCCAAGTGCAATAATATACGAAAATCAAAATGAATGATGTCATTAATGAACTATGAAAATTTAATCATTAAAAAGCTCTCTCTAACATTAATTGGCTCCCTGCCCCTAGATTTTATGGTTCAATCAAGTAAATGAAATAAATAGAAAATTCAGAATTCAGAAGTAATAACCTTCGTTATAATATAACTGTTTAACTCAGCAATGGAGCTATAACAGTTGAGCAGAAGTACCGGTTTAACCATTTGAAAAGACAACTCAACGGGCATCCCAAAACACCAAAAAACTGCTTCATAGTCTCACACCACCAGACGAAAGGCCCTACAAGCTCTAACATAAAATAATAAGCGTCAGTTAAAGGTAATTGTTAATGTAGCTCGTGCAAAAGCTTAAGAGATCCCATTCGCTGCGGCACCTAAGGTGAAATCACGTGACCGCAACATAGCTCATAAGTATTGATAACGTTGTCCGCTGAGAAATCTCGTAATATTAGCTGTTGTAGGAGGCCCAACAACCTCATAATTACGGTGGTCCTGATGGTGATCTGCGGGGGGCGGTCGATGGATCCGGGCGTCCAGTGCACAAGCACGGCAACGTGAATTACAAGCGAGCCAGCGGTTTCAATAGATTTCTACGCGCCATCACTTTATGCTCACAATGCCACTACCCGTGCCACGCCCCACATTAGTTTTGGTTTCGCGGCGGGCTCATCAACTAAAGTTGGTGCTCATCCATCAACGCTACCCACACACCACCATTTCCCACACTTTTTTGAATTTCACGCATAAAACCTCTCATAACTTACCCAATTTTGAAAAATTTTAACTAACAAAATATAGATTATCAATGAGAAACTGCTTGTGAATACATTAGACGTAATTCAGATGCAAAACTAACTACGGTGGGGCGTCAATTTCAAGTAACACGCGACCGTCTCCGGACACGAGTTGAAGGAGGTTCAAGTAAGAGAGGCCCAAAAGTAGCGACAACGAAACTTTTAGCTATTGAAAATATTTCTATCAGTCTCTAAATCTATTTATTTACCTGGAATATGTTTATATTTGGTAATTAGCCTATTATGAACGCAGCAATTTATATTTTTCGTTGAAGGTCATCATCATACGAAGCGGCCCATTTTTTAAGCAAGAATTGAACCACCCGTTTTATAGAGCGCCACTATTGCAAAAAAGCCTTTCAAAAACTCCCAACTCTGAGAGGGAAAATTATAGGACTGGAGCAGAGGTTATAAGCTCTTTAATATTTTAGAAGTTGTCACAAGGCACAAGTATTTCATACCCGATGATATTTGGAACATAGATACTGCAAGCTTTTGTAAAGAGACTGCGAAAATTTAATGATGATGATCACATAACACTAAATTTTTCTAACTAAATTTCTAAAAACGCTTTAATAGCCTACACACTTTACCCGTTTCAAAAACGGAGGCTGAAGAAAGCTTTCCTATTTGCCTCCATTTACGAGCTTCTCTTGCAGCCTCAAAAAACAATCTATTGTATCTGTTGCGCAGCTTTAGATCTGCTTCTTCAACAATTTTTCTTGCTTTTTCAACATCTAAATCTTCGATCTGCTTCACCATTCTGCGCCCTTCGGCTACTAATAGTACACCCCCTAATTTCAAGGTTCTGTTCTTTAATGCACGTCGTGAAATTTTTCAAAATTGGGTAAGTTATGAGAGGTTTTATGCGTGAAATTCAAAAAAGTGTGGGAAATGGTGGTGTGTGGGAAGGGGTGGAGAGCACCAACTTTACTTGGTGAGCCCGCCGCGAAACCAAAACTAATGTGGGGCGTGGCACGGGTGTAACGCAATACTCATCAAATTTATAGCGAAGAGAAACTACAGCTTGCTATGTTAGTTTTTAATATGTGTCGGAACTAGAGCGAAAGAAATATAGCAGTGGCCTATAGTGTACCATCAGGTACTCTCTGAGATCGACGCGATGAAGCACAGTCATGACACAATTGCACACCTAATTCAAAGAATTCAATGTTTTAGTAGAGGATATCATAATCCAGAGAATTTTGAACAATTTAAAAAAGCAGTCCACCTCTTAAGTGTATTTTTTTGAGAATTGGCCAATAGATTACCCTTAGAACGTAGTTAAGACCTAATAGGCAAGATCTGGAAAGAAAACTTCATCAATTGTACGCCAGTGCTAAACGACAGATGGAGTCATTCATACGAATATTGGTGAGCTTTTTGTGAAGACTCACAGGCTGTAGGCCCATGGCTTTCGCTTTTTCGGTCACTCAAGGGCAAGTATAGTATTCGAGATGAGGATATATACTTATTTGATGATACTGATGTTATAATGGAAGTAACTCCATCTCAGTTTGTAGTTAGAAGTTCAGAGGAGTGCGGTAAAGAGAAGCTAGTCCAGCCAGATAACCGTAAGTGGGTTGTTGTAATATATGGAGAGGGCAATTCCACCGTTCCCAGTATGTGAAAGCAAGGCTTTTGTTTCCTCCAGATATGACGACATAATTTACGGCTGTATCATCGAGTTCAGCCCTATAACTTGGACGTCAAATAAGCTTACTATTGCTTAATTAGAGCATTCCTATAAGCATACAAAGCCACGTACCGTAGGACAGAACATATCGACTGTTGATTTTTAGCGGTCACGGGAGCCACTGTCCCCTTAACTTCCAGAATTTCTGCATGAAGAAAAATTATTAAAGCGCCATGCATGCCTGTACATTCATCACATCTATTGCAGATGCTTAATGTATGCTGTTTTTCATCTTTGAAGCAAGCATATGAAGATGATATACAAGGCTTTGCATACAACTATGCTATCCACAATAGCAAAAAGGCCTTCCTATCTGCTTTAAGGCAGTTTTCAACAAGGTGATCACAAATGAAGATGTTTTTGTAGGCTTCGGAGGTGCTGAATTAGTACCGCGTAATGCAGAGGCTATATTATTGAAGCTCAATGTAGAGCTTCCTACGCCAGCACCAGCTCTACCGAAAGCTAATCCTTCAGAAGGCAGAAATTTACTTAATGTCCGCGATATGGAGGCCTCATCGATGCTAATTCGCATCAAATTCGATGACATAAGAACTTCTCATCTACCTCTATGGTAGAGGAAATCTATCAGTTCTAAAAAGCCATGCAGAGGATGGCTTGTGAGATAGTACTAATATGCGACGAACTAGTTTGCCCTTGACCGGCAGCCGAGTCAGTGATGTAGAGTAAAATTCGCAAGAGGGGATGTCTCTAGCCTTGGATTTATTCCTAGAGTTGCATCCAATGACCGATATTCATTTTCTGATACTTGACGGATATGGCAACCATATTGACCTTGATTTCATATTCTTTGTAAGGAGGATACAATTCACTTTCCATTCCTCTCACTACACCAATTGCACATTCCCCACGTACTAGACTTAGCTCCGTTTTCAGTAATAAAATTGGATTACCGAAAACGGGATTCCGATCTTTCCACTAATAATGATGCCGTACAGTTGAGAGGAAGCCATTCATCGAGACTAGAATATTTCCGAGGAAAGAGGACTATCTGAACGAATTATTCAACCTGGTTGGAAGGCTGCTGGTCCTCTATCATCTAGCCAACAAAGCTTACCCTACCTGAACGGAAGCAGATTCGGACTATATCGCTATCCAGCGATGTTATCCAGACTTCAAGTTACTCACTAAAAGGATAAAAATTCCAGCAGTTTATTCAAACCCCAGAGTCCCTGTCCCTTAGCGTCCGAACTGGATTTAAGAACTGTGGTAAGGAATTTAAGAAGGCTGGCTATTATTATTATAGCTGAGCAGCAGTAAAAGATCCGTGAACTAAATTACAAATTATAGAACCTACAGCAGAATACTTAAGAACAGAAGCGAGTAAAAATTAATCTAAATTAAAGATTTGCAGCTCTTGATGAAGTGGTGGTGGTTAATGTAGAAGTTTCGGCTCGTGAGACTAGATGAATGTCTTATACAGTTTCTGGGAAACTATTTACGATCCTTTAATCAGAGCTTTAATTATGGTAAAAATGTGATGAATTTCAAAATAATACTCATGTCGCTGTCTATGTTGTATTCAGGTGAGAAGGTACATTTTACTCAAGTAGTCAAAGGGCCTGGGCTCGAGCTAGTATAAGAAGATTATGAAATTGCTGTGTAGCGTAATCATGCATAGAATCGTGACAACCTAGAGTAGACATCGCAAGAGTAAATAATTAAATCGGTACATCCAACTACTTCATTACTGTTCCTCTACAGCAAAGACGCTTGTTGTAGTTTTCTAGACAAAGACATCAAGCGACTGTTAAGATATCTGATTTTGTGAGATATGTAAACAAAGCAATGTTGACTAACTTTTCATTACTCGATTAGATCCGCTTATTGTTTTGCTAAGAAATGCATTCGGGAAATGTATAATGGTGTGTATTATTGGATTTTTTCATAGAACTTGATAGGACGGTTTTAAATTTACGTATCGACAATATAAATGTGGGATGTTGGGCATAAACGATGTTGGCAGCGTACAAAACATAGGGATTCAAAGGTGGCCTCAGGTACCTAGTTTAAACCAATTGGAGCTAATAAGGCCCTTTCCTGTAGGTTTCAAAATCGCGCCGGGCATTGATTATAAACCAAATCCCCTCACTATACGAGATTCCTCTCTCGTTTTGCAGATAGTTCACGCATAATTCCCAGCAATTGGAGTAAGTTAATCAACTCCTAGTTCAGATCAGGTTTCTTTGGCATAGCTCACAGCTCACAGCTAACGTTATAGTTTACTGGAAGACAAGCTTTAAACAATCCATACCGAGAGAGTACCGACAATATGGTAAGTTATACTTTGTAGTCCTACAAGAAGAAGTAAATTCGAATGCTAATATATGTCATAGTCTCAGTCAGGGTTTGTGTTTATTCAATTGTTTCTTGCTCCTATTTTTGATAATGCGCAGCTCTTATGATAATTTTACCCCAATTCTAAGTGGCTTGATAGGAAACATAGACTAATTACATATGAGATATTAGCATCGCAATCCCACAAGAATGTGTTGAAGTTTTTCAAGATTTGAAGCTCAACAAGAAATATAAGTTCATAATTTACAAACTCTCTGATGACTTCACGTCTGTTGAAATCGAGGATCGTAGCGATGATAAAGACTGGGAAAATTTCCGTGATAAGCTAATTAAAGCTCAGACAAAATCTAAAAATGTGAGAATGGATATTAGTTTTTTACAACAGCTGTCTGTATAGGTGCCCTAACTCTTGTGTTTTTAGGGTTCGATAGGAAAAGGCCCAAGATTCGCTGTCTATGACTTTAATTATGAATTATCAAGTGGAGAAGGATACAGGTATTTTATTACTTATGCATTTATCAAAAAAAATTACTTAATGATAATAGGAGCAAGATAGTTTTCATCTCATGGAGTCCTGATGATGCTGGAATCCAGGTACGTAGTATTAGAACATTACCAGCTCGTTTAGTTAAGTACTAAGAGCTCATTCATAGGCTAAAATGATATACGCTGCATCCAAAGAAGGCCTCAGACGTACTTTGGATGGCATTGCCTGCGAATTTCAAGCTAATGACGAAGATGATATTGAGTATCAATCCATATTGAAATATGTCTCCAAAGGCCTAGCGTAAAATTGCTCGAGCTTTGACTTCGTTTTCTACATTGATTTTTTGGTCTAGCGAAAAATTCGAAGACCGTCTATAGAAAGGGAATTTTATTACTGTGCAGAGTAAATGAACTTCGTTGACGGATGGACCAGTTGTCAAGTCACCATATATGACATAATAGTTAAGCAAAGGCCTCAACTTATTGTAGTCGAATGACTATTGGCTGATTCAATTGCAAGTAATCTAAATTGCTAATCGGTTAGGCCAGGCTTTAGAGAGAGCAAAAATTAGTTTGTAACCCTGACCAAAAGTTGAGCATACATTTACTACTAGAACTTTTTAACTCTAATAATGGTTTAGAAGCCTTTTTCCTGATATAATATCTAAAACCTTTTCTCAGTTCTAGGGGTAACTTAGTCGCACTTTCACCTGTAAAAAACTATTCGTGGTTTCAGTTAAACCTCTATTTCATGATTCTACCTTCATCAAAGTTTAGGAAAATACTGGATACACTTGCTGTGTCTTATCATCAAAAGCTGTCTATTTATCTATGCGGTTCCTGCTGTATCTATTTTCATTGTCGATGTACCTCCAAGGATCATTACTCCTAAATTTAGAGATTTCTCCATTCCACTATCATTATCATTATTCTCAGTATCGGCAATCAACAAATCCTTCAATTGCTTGCTGTCTGTGACCGGTTTCTTGTTATAAAGAAGCTTGATTTTCTCGGATGGGGCTTGTGTCATCTTAGAAATAGTATTTTTGATCTCTAGGATAGTCATATTCAATGGCTGAGAAGATAACTCGTAGTCCATTGGCGGGTTGCGCTGTGATTTTAAGTGAACGGTAATGGTAGATATAGTACCCGAGTCGGTTTTACGCTTTTTAAGTTGGGGCTGCGTATGCCTGGGGAGTGTAAACTAGAAGTTGTACAGCTTCGAGTTAGCTCAGCTAATATAAAACAAAATTTTATTATTAAAAATATAACACTAATAGAACATATGAAACTTGTTTGTTCAGAAGGAAATTTTGATGGGGTAAAATAAATCACCAACATACAGTTGCTCGCAAAGGGTATTTTTTTGGATCATCGACATGATCCAAAGGAATCTGTGTAGGGTATGAATTTAAATTGGCAAGGAATGATTTAGCAAAAGAGATTTCAGTCATTGTTTAATTGTAAGGATGGGTAGTTCGTAAACTGAAGCTCTGTTCGAAAGGGAAAGACTGGTGCAAGCGACGCATATGTAAACAATGCCATCGCAATTAGTACAGCTTAAGGTGATCCAACTACTGCAAAATTTTTGGTTGGATGCCAATGTCGCAAGCCAAACATGATCTTGATGAAAATCTCTATGGAAAATATTAAAACTGCTCTTGCTACTTAAAATATGGAATTAATCCATGAAAAAAACTCCATGCATATAGTGACCCGGCCACTAGATAATTGTGGATTTATTTTGTACAGGAATGCATTAGAACCTCAGTCCGTCTGCTAGTTGTACTGATAATAAAGTTCATCTTTATTTCAAGGTATTGTTGCGTAGCCGTGAAATCTCTGTAGTCAGGATTTTCGACCAACTACAAAGTCTAGAATTGGCTTTCCATCTCTTTTAACGACTGAATCTTGGCTCTGAAAGAGTATTGCACTCTCAGCTTCGTAGAGGGCATCACGTACAGGAACAACTGATCACTAGAGTTAATATATATATATATATATATATATTCGTTACGGCTATATCTATCAATAATCAACTCATTACACAGCGAACGTACTATATAAATCTACCAAGTAACTATTCCATACCTCATAACCTTGTATTTATAACAACTATACAAGCTAACCAATATATTAAGAATACTATAGAGCCCAGAAATCAGCTTTGAAAAGAATTGCCACTCATCTACGCCAATCTTTCCCATGTGAAATCAATTATATATTGCTCGAGCTCAACGCCGAGACAACAGATATTCGTAAGAAAAATTAGTTTAAGTATTTTCTCATTTATTTATTGAGTCAAAATAAATTGTCAAATGTCTTGTGTCTACAGTCTTCCGAGCTTAGATACCCTGGTTACGCCTCTCCTAGCATCTTTATGCGTCGCAGGTGCGTCTTCAAGACCTCCATGTGCAATACTTCCATTATTATCTCCTATTTTGCGGCAAAGGGTCCAACTTCTTTCCTCGTCTTCCCAAGATTCGTGGACTTCTTTCCTCTGCTATGGCGATGCGGTTGCTTCAAAACTCAAGACACTTCAAGACTCGCCATACTTGGAGTTGCATCCAGTATCAGGTCAGGTGGAGATTGATTGGGATTCTGACTCTGAAATTCAATTCAGACGTCTAGATAGGGAAACCCTTGAGGCATTAGTATCGCTTCACACGTTAGATCTCACAGTCAAGTTAATATGGTGTGTAAATGATCCTGGTGATGTGGATGGTCAGGATGGCTGGCGTATTGGAGAGATTGGAGCCTGTTCCATTAACGATACAACCTGGGGTGCGAAGACAGTCATTCTTGCAGAACAAGAATTCACATTAAAAGAAAGTCAAAAGCACATGAATCATAGCCGACTTGCATCGAAAAAATCCTCTATTACATCAGAAATAGAGGAAGAAAAAGAAGAAGATGATGATAAATACTGGGCTCAGTATGATGATATTTCAGCACAGACACCAGCAGAAAGACAAAGTCCAGTTAACTCGAAGAATACACTCGCTAGCGTTGGAGGAGATGATGAGTACTATGCAGGTTATGATATGGTGCAGCCTGCATTAGACAATCATGACCCTGATGAGGTTTTAGAGAATGGTCTTTTGAATAATAAAGTGACTCAAAATCCTGCTAATTTGAGCTCTCCTTTATTCGATCCTAGTAATTCTATGTCGAAGCAAGTTGGTTGTGAAGCTTGGACTGAAGACTTGTCAGACTCTATGTTTATTACGAAGAAAACTCTACCACTTCCACACTCAAGCGAAGACGGTGAAACAGTCTCTAGGAGCTTTCCTGTAGCCATACCTGAACAACAGGCTATAATGTGCGAAAATGCCATTAAGACACATATCGTGACGAGCTTAAAAGGCTTATATCATCTTGCCCAATCTGCGGGTATTGGGCAGGGAGAGTTTGATCGACTTGTGAGAACTCAACTAGATTTAATGACAATAACGAATGGGGATGGAGATGATTTTTAGGTTGCCTACATAGGTTTCATTTTCATTGTCAATCAGGCTTTCACTATGGAATAGGAAAAGCAAACCAGGCTAAAAACTTATTTCAATGATGTTCATGGGTTATTAATCGCAATCACAGGGTCAAGTGCTGCAACTGAAATAGAGGCAAGTAAAAAATCTTTGACATGACTTGTATCATTTTAAATTATTTTTCATTTTATAGGTGTTTCCGGGTTCTTTTCTTACATTTTCATTATCATTTATGTTTAACGTTGTAAAATACTCTTGTATTTTTAGTATATGAATGATGAGTTGAGAAAGTCAGTGTGTTAGCTAATTTTTCTATAGATTTTTCTTCAGGTTGCATCTGATTTTGCTCTTCTTTGTGGAAAGCATTACAGTATTTTTGGCTGTATTATCTTTAGAGATATCGTGATGTGGAAGAATTGTCAGTATTTATATTCGCCCTGCACGTAACACCAATTGAAGTTAAAGGATTCTGATTCATTAATTTGTACAGGCTGTTTGCATTTTTCTAATGTGATTTGATTTCAGTTAATATTTTAGAGATCCAATCTACTTTGTAGAAAGAATCATACTTGAACCAAAAAAAAATTCAAAAAATAAGGGGTCAGTTTTTAGATACAACACAAATCATTCCTCTCTGTCTCTTTTTAATGAATAAAGCGAAATAAAATTGACCACGGTATCCGTATATCGTGGATTGCGAGTACCTAACACGATTTTTCTCAACCACAAAGTATAGTTAAGCTACGATATTGCATAAAATCAACAACCAAGTCTATACAGGAAGCATGTTTGCCACTGATTGTCTTACTTCAAAATCATGATATTAAATATATACTGTGAGAGAATAGATATGTTTGAAGGAGGTGAATGAACAATAATTTCCAATTGCTTGATACCAGCCTTATTTTCAATAGATATATATACATATATTTTTGAATTTCAGTAACACCCCCTCCCTTCAAAAAAACATATTTCAGAACTACAGGAAAAATAAACTAAGAAAATAAAACATGACATTCCTAAGCAGTTAAAAAAAGAGACAGCTATCACAATTTCAGAACAAAGTACTACGACATACGACCTACTACCTACTACCTCTTAAACTTTGATTAAAAAACCTCTTATATATCTCATATGTACACAATAAGAATATATGAAATAATGTGTATGTATGGTGGATGTAAAATTTGGCCTATGGGCAAAATATTTTTTATATATACAACCAGTCAGTATTCAATTCCCTATACCAATGATTAAAATGGTCCAATAAGGATTGCTAAGATATTAGAAAATCAACTCAAACGATAAGGCGTGGGAAAAAATAGATTTCGGTAACCTTTCTATGCTGATTTTTTTTTTCTCCCCTAAATCTAGCTGGGGAATTATGGGAATAAGGAAGTTAGTTCCTTGTGTAAAGTGTACTAAGAAAACTTAGCAAGCATATATATTCGAGAAAGGAAAAGAAAAATTTTTAAAATTTTTAAAAAAAAACACATCGAGAGTTAAAGATCAGTTATTACTTACGTACGGTTATTCCTTATGAAGGGGTTTCTTTTTCGAGAGGTTTATCTAAAGTAGTAGTAGTAGTAGTAGTAATAGTCTTAGGTGTCGGGCCAATTTTCCGTAGTTTAGCAACAAAAAACCCGTCAACGTTATGAACGTGTGGATAATAACGTCTCGTCATGGTCATTTTTGCATCAAACTTTTTACCTCTGTAGGCTGTGAAACCTTCCCGACCAAATACAAGTCCTGTTTCGACTAATTTTACATTTGGACGTTTTTTCAGTGCATATTGAACTACTCCCTCATTCTCTTCCACAGTGACCGAACATGTAGAGTAGACAATATATCCACCCGTCTTACTTCCATGATCTACCGAGTCAATGGCTGCCAATAATAACTGTTTCTGTAGATGTGGTAGTCTAAGAAAGTCTATATTATCTTTATTGGTCTTTACACTAGGATCTTTTGCGATAACGCCGGTGCCACTACATGGGGCATCTAGTAATACACGATCGAAGCCACCGATCACCTTCGGGAATGAACGCGCGTCATGATTACACACAATGACATTTTTCGCTCCCATACGATGAATGTTACCGATTAAGCCTTTAGCACGAGCTTTGTTCGAGTCATTGGCAAATATAATCCCGGTGTTCTTTATCAGGGCTGCAATATGAGTTGTTTTACCTCCAGGCGCAGCAGCCATATCAAGAATACGTTCATGTTCTTGAGGAGCGAGAGCCATAACAGGTAAAAATGAAGAGGCTGCTTGAAGAATGTAATGGCCTGCCAAATATTCAGGTGTGGCACCAAGTGGAACATTCGATTCGAAAATTTGTAGTCCAACTTTTGACCATTTTCCTACCGGCTCAAGAGTTACACCTCGATTCATTAATAATTGGGCCAGATCACGACGATGTGTTTTTAGTGTATTTGTTCGAATTACAACCGGTCGAGGGGACTCATTAGCCTCAAAGAAAGCGAAAGCCTCTTTCACAGGGAATAGATTAAACAATTTTTCTCCCAAGTAAGGTGAGTAACCATAATAAGAACAAATATCCTTAAGTAGTTGGTCAATATAATCTCCCCGCGAACGATCTTTTTGGGCAAGTTTTGAAAAATCTTCTAGTACGCGAATTGTCTCGGTAATTCGTGATCTTAGAAGTTGGAGATCTGGAGCAAGGAGTGCTTTGTCGGAAAATACTTGCGGGATATCTTCTTTAATGTTAGTTTGTATAGCTGTTTCTTGTAATTCGGCATCCGCCTCTGCTGCTTCCTCTGCCAGCTGCTCATCTAATTTTCTCGATAACCCAGCAATATTCGCCAAATTTAATTTCTCTTCAGCATCAGACTCATCCTCATCTTCAGAAAACATATGGCCTTTGTTATTGTGATCATCTGCGGAATCATAAAATTCATCTTCCGAGTCTAGAAAGTCATCCTTCATCTCCTCAGCTAATTCTTCTGCATCAGAAAAACCGTTGAATTCATCATCTGACCCATTATCAATTGCACTTAAACTTAAATTCCCATCAGAATCATTATTAAAGTCACTATCATCTGATCCTGAGAGAGATGTAGTTTTCGGAGTCTTTGGCTTTACACCGTTTTTTTTTGGTCCAAGGCCATTTCTAGGGTTCTGAGGTTTCCTAGTATTATTGCTTTTCCCGCTCTGTTTTTTATCCTTCACCACATTTGTTTTTGTCTCTTCACTCTTTTGTCTCTTCTTTTTAAACTGCTCTGATTCCGACCTGCTTTCGGCCACGGACATGCCAGCCTTCCGTTTCAATCTGGTGAAATGGGCTTCATCTAAGGGTTCTGGCGGACCTTGTTTTTTCATTCGACGCCCGACACCCATTTTATTCTTGATTGCTATTCAATTATGTTGTATTAAAGTATTTGCGTATCTCACATCACGTCCCATGAACTTGGGCAGGCTTTTTTTTTTTTGTGGAGCCCTGTTCTATTTTACATACTTCCGGTTATCGATCCATGTCGGCATTAATTTATAACGGAAGATAATTGGCTACTTAAGTAATTCTCCCTCCAATTATGTTTCTGTATTACCTAGCGTAAAAATTATCCGCAAGGCGGTGTGCCTTTTGAGCATGGGGAACTATAATGCCATTATTCACCGCCTAGCCTATGTCACGGGCGATAAGAGGACGCGATAAGATTAGTTTTGAATTTAATCAGACCATTTTTGGCCAATAGCACTCATACGTACCGCTAAGGTTTTAGAAAAAGCTCCTAGAAGAAAGTACAAATAAATAAGAGAGATCGTTAGAGATCCCTCACTTTTCTTTAGTGATCCCTCACCCACTAAATTCTGATTGGCTAAATTCAATTTCTGTTAAATCCACCAATCATAAATCTGCTCTAATCTAACAAGAATTCCTCAGTTGACCACAACTCCAATCTTATCCATTTTTGATCAAGATATTGAATTTTTACATGACAACAAAATATATTGCAATATGAAAAGGGAATATTCTACAGTATTCTATACTGATGGTGGGTTATCTTCTATAGCAGTGGCGTATGCGTTTCAATAGCACCTTTTGCTTCCATTAACGTTTTGTAGGCCGTTTCCTGAGGGGGCGCAAGACTGATGGGTGGTATAATAGCAGATTTATGATTGGTGGAATTAACAAAAATCTAAAATTAGCCAATCAGAATTTAGTGGGTGAGGGATCACTGAAGAAAAGTGAGGGATCTCTAAAAATTCTCATAAATAATCAATTTTGTTATAATCTCGAGAACTCAAACAGAGAATTGCTAAACGCTTACCCTCTTGTCAGGATTTGGTTCTACGGTGATCATGGTGTACATATTTAGGCTCTGCCCACTCTCCTTTTCTTGTTCTTCACGTCTTGTCTTCTGTCTATCCTTGTCTCCTTGATTATTGTCTAGAGAATCGATATAAATAATATAATTTTAGAACTCCCTTAATAACTGCCCTTAACCTTATTCTTTCCATATCTAAACCCCTTGACCTATTTAAAGATTAGTAGCCTCCCGTACTGACACCTCTCTATGTCATTTATCCGCATATTGGGTTAAAGATTCTCCTTCCTCTCTTTCTCATTGTATTAAATCAAAAGATCAAAAAGAGAGCGAGATGGAGAAGGATAAGAACCTCTGTATAAAGTTTTACTCAAAGGACAAACAGATCATCTAGTTCTAAGTTCAATTAAACTTGTAAATCTTCTATTTCATTAATATTTTCAAGGTGCTCTTTTGAGGTTACAGATTTCATAGTAGTAGAGTTACTAGTAGAAGTAGTTTTAAGCCACTGCCAAGCTAGCATAGTCCAATTAAGTTCCTTTCTCCAAAAAAGTCCATATCCCAATAATCCATCAGCAGTTAAGCCTCCTGTATTATACATGCGTTTTTCGAAAACTACACGAGTGAATCGAGAGTGTACCATAGCCATGGAACACATAACACATGGCTCATGTGTAGAGTATATTTCAAGACCATGACAGAGATAACCTTTTTCACCATCATCTTCATCCTGACAATTATTCACGAGATGAGCCTCATTACTATATTTTCGCTCTGTTATAGATAATGGTTGCTCGTGAAAGATAGAAGGTGATGAAGACGAGGATAAAAATGTAGGAGTAGTAATTTTGGAATGGGATTTCGAGTCTTTACTTGCCTCTCGTTGCTCATCGGTAGCTATAGAATTAGGTGATATATAACAACAAGAAGAAGATGGGGAAAGAATAGTAGTCTCAGTAGTAACATCCCCCCTCTTTCTCTTTAAGTCGCTGTATTGAGTCGCTTTAGCAACCATAGCAATAGCTCTCATGACAGCATGTGCAGCGGGATTTCCTTTGATTGGTTTTTTTTCTGATGGCCAGTCTAACCATCTCGCATCTCCTGCAACGGAAATTACTTTACCTGTTGAGCAAGTTTTGCTTCTCTTCACTACAACGACTCCGATTTCCTCTCCCCGGCCCGACTCCTTGGCTTCTTTAGCTAAAGACCAAGCAAGTTCCATCCATCTACTTGTCTCGCTTAATATTTCTATTTGCGCGCGCGATACAATACTGGGATGAGGTCCGAAAGGATTGTTCTTTTTGTATATTGTTGGCCAATGAGATTCACTCCAAGCTTTGGCTTGTGCTATAGATGTTGGTGCCAGCATGGGAACTGAGGCCGGAATAATGGTTGGATTAGAGAAATCTATGTCTGCTGAGGAGGAAAGTATGGGAACGAGAGATTCAAGTGAGATAGTTTCCACGGGACAGACTATTATCAGTCGCGATGAAGTTTTGAGACCAGAGTAAAGAGGAGAAGTAGAGAAGGATTCTGTAGTGGATTTAGTGACAGAGGTAACGCCAGTATTTACTTGTCCCCCAAATCCTAAGTCTTCTGGTCGGAATAAAGAGGAAGAATCTAGCCCATCTTCATCCGGTGACTGCACTTTGAAGGTGCTAACTTTGCAGATTTCGTAGGCAGTTCTCAAACTTTTAGGGACCTCCTCCAATTTTGCAACCCGTCTAAGATGATTAAAATCAAAGTCTCCATCACCGGGGAAATAGGTGTGAATTACACTGCACATATGTATAAGCGAAATGAAATAATTTTGTACCAAGAAATGGATAACAACTTTTGTTTCCTCTTGTTGGCTAAGTAGAGTCTGAAATCAATGCTGACTTACCATTCTAAACTTGCAGCTACTTGATTCTATCTAGGAAAGATTCATTTCTAAAAGCGGTTTTCTTATGATGTGAAAAGGAAAGAACAACTTGGATGCTGATTTTACTGAACTTCCGAAAACTTGCAATAAAATTGTAAGCTTACTTTCCTTTTGGTTCAAGGATGCCTCATTGGAAAAAGAACAGGCTACTGGCCGAGATATAACTATGTTTACTCGACATCAAACCCCAATTTCTCGGTGTCTGCATGGTCTAGCTTCATTATCTCTAAGAGAAGAAATGAAATGAAAGAGAAATGAAGGAGAAAAATACAGACCTCAATATGCGACTAGCATTCTTGATATTTTCTAAACCAACGACCCAAACATCAATTACTTTATCACGAGATGCTAGTTCCTTGCATGTCTTCAGTGGAACTAGAATTCCTCTGTCTGCTTCTTTTTCTCGTCTCGATGCTATAGTTTCTGTTGCCATCTACTTGCTCGAAAACTCCCGAGCAATAAATTCTTTGATTTTGTTATTTTTCCCAAGAACAGTGGGTGTGCGTATCAGTAAATTCGTTGCCACTGTAGCTAGACTAAAATAATAGTTCTCAAAAGTAAAGCCCTTGAATTAGGAATGTTTTATTACAAAGTGGAATAGAACTGCTCTGAGAAAAGTTTTCTTTACAATATAGACATTATCCATGATTTTATAAGTAAGAAATGTATATTCGGCCCCCCCCCCCTCCCCCCCTGTTTCTACCCCGGTAATTCAGGCATAGATCTTCGTATTGGCGAAAGTCAGCACAGAACTGCTAGCAAGGGTTTGACAAGGGCGGCGAGTCTCCGGATGCTAAGGAAACAAATAAACCACCTTTGGATAAACAATAGTAATCAAATTGTAGACAAGCTTGATAAACAACTTCAATAATTGATCATTGAGCTCTTAAACATTGATTTCTCTTCGTCGATCATGAGTTCATTTTCTTTCTGATCAATACGTCCCGCTAATCAGCTTCATAAATTTGCATACTGACTCAAGTTAGACAATAGAATTATCGCCAGGTTAGAATCAATAATTCTGTCAGCACCATGGCTTTTAAAAACCCTCAAAACATAACCTACCAATCTTTCTCCAAAGCTGATGCAGCATTACGAAGCTTCTCTCGGCATCATGGCTTTGCAGTCAGTCGGGCACGCTCAGTAAAGGATAAAAGAAGCGAGAAACGAAAAGCTTGGATTAAATGCGTTCACAGCGCATCGCCTAAAAATCAAGCAGGAGTTTTGCGAAACTCTTCAATCACTAAAACTAACTGCAACTCCGAATCAATTATCAGAAGAGAGTTTGATACACTATCAGTCAGTAACTCGTGCGTTTTGGAGGCTATACATTCCGAGCATTATGGTCACGATCCAGTGATAAATCTCGCGGTCTATTCAAGTCATCATAAACTAGACACACAATAAGAGCAGATAGTTGCGACGATGATAACTGCCGGGGATCCTCTTTGGTCTATCCTTTCAACACTGCGACGTGAGAATCCGGATTGTATTATTGAAAAAAAAGACATTCAGAACGGCATGCAAAAGGCTAAAAAATCCGCTTTAAATAGTCGACTTTCAATAGAAGCACTTCTGAATCTATTGGAAACCGACGAAGTTTTCCATGGGGTCCGAAAAGCTGGAGATGGCAAACTTCTTTTCCTTTTTATGGCATCTGGGGCTTCAATATTGTTGGCTTAGAGTAGAGCGCCATGTCCAACGCTGCACAATTATGGATTCAACCTACAAGACTAACCAAAAAAAAGCCGCTTCTTCATGTGGCTGGTATAACTCCTACAAACCAGACCGTGTCACTTTCTTTTGTATTCTCTCAGAAGAGAATGAAAAAAAACCACTCTTAGGCTTTATTATAGTTTTCAGATTGTTTTCGCTTTCTTTTTGATCCTTCGAAATTAGTAATGGTTGTTGATCGAGAGTTTGCCTTGATACATGGTATTGAGAGTGCATGTCAAAGTGCATCTGTCGTGATCTGTCTTTGGCACATAAATAAGAATATCTAAGCCAAAGCCAAGCAGCACTTTACTACTGCTGAATCCTAAGAGGCTTTCATTCACTTTCTGCGACATTTTGGTCATCAAACTTCAAGGTTTCTTACAGTAATTTTGGGGTTGATAATACAATGGTGCAGTAAAAGAATGATAGGATCATTCGTTAGATATTCTCACGACTTCCAATTTGATGACTTCAATAAATAAAACAATTAATAGTAAAGGTATAATGTCGCATAAATCTTAAATGACCCTCCAAAATACACTCCCTAGTAGTACTGCATATATGTTCTAGTTTTATCTCTTGCAGGGTATATGCCAGATATTTATCCTTAGACTTGAATGTTATGAATTTTATGTGGTATTGTGTAGAATTTGCAAGGATCAAATAGACCGGGATGTTTCTTCAGATATCAGGGGATGTCTCTCGAGTTGTTCCCTTTAATTTTATATGATAAATAACAACCCCGACAATTATCTTAAATATGAAATGTCCCAATTCCTACGCTGCTAAGTCAAGCCCCGATTCTAAATAAGGTTTAGCGCTAGTCAGTAGGTGGTAGCTGGACCCAACTTTTTCAAATTGTAGGTCACGTAATTAGACTTGGGCTAAAGAGAGTTTTAAAGAAACACCTATAAAGTTATATATACCATCTAAGTAGGCTTCCATTGGTTGCATGATCACTCATAAATTAGTTAAGGTGCATAATTTAAGCGAAAGTTGTCCTGATCGGACTCGTGGTGATATCTCGACTTAAACGGGCTTGCCTAAGTCGATTTTTACTAGAAGGATAAGCAAGCTTAACCCTTGCAACTAACCCTCTTTGCATAACTTCTTGCGCGAAGAGGCGCGGTTGGTTCGCCTTAAACATCACACTTATATTAATGACTTTTGTAGGTTACTTTGTATTTTCTAGGATATGGCAAAGCTTGAACTGCCCTTGCAGTGATTTCGTAATTTTTTTTTTTTTTTTTTTTAAACCTCTGTGACCTGATTAATAATATCTAAATAAAGGCAGGTGGAAAAAAAATTTTCAATTCAAGATATTCCAGTACATAAATGCTTTGATGCCACATTATTATGCCGAGTTCAAAAAATAATTAATTATATATATATATATTTATTTAAAAAAAAAAAAAAAAAAACGTGAAAATAGATAATCCATAAGGTTTTAGTGGATCTATATTATAAGTGTGTATAAAGGGTGAAATATACGTTTTACTCCATATAATAAGCTTTTTCCTCTAGTACATAAACAGGGGTTCGATCAGATGACTTTTATGTTTACTTTTCAAACATTTTTTCGAAATGATATCCTTCTCCAAGTAAATGAGCAACCCGCAACCCGCAAGCCTCTCTATGCATACAGACCGTTGAATACGCGCTGCGCTACAAATATTAAAAGTAATTATTCGCTCGAGAATGGTGAGTGATTCGGGTAAAAGATTAGCAAACATTCAAAGGAATATCCCTGCCCCACCCCCCCCCACAAAAAAAGGTAATGGGGATATGAGGGCGGCTGATATATTTGCCC
>QVIK01000041.1:0-69928 GCA_003957845.1 Oidium heveae | reverse complement strand
CCCCCCCCCCCCCATGCACCCTATGTACGCCCCCCAATGGCCTGGTAGTTATTAGTTATTTCTGTGTTTCCTAAAAGCGTAAGCGGTCAAGGAGGCTGAGTATTCGATCCCCTGTTAAATTACATTGCTGTACTTGGCGTTCTTTTGTACAATTTCAATGTATTAGCAGAATATATTTTTGGCAATAATTATAGGCAAACTAGTACTAATTAAGGTCTTTAGTCGGTAGCGATACTATTATTTTCAAAACGTTACTGCCTATTACTATTTCATATCTTGTATATCAACACGAGTATTAATTTAGTCCAACGTCCCTATTTAAAGCGTGATCAATATGAGTTGATCATTTTCCTGTAGTTTCAACACCCATATATTCTAGGCAGCTATTTATCGCACGTGCCTTTAAGCAGAGAAAGCGTAAAATCACAAAGTGCAGCTATATATTCGGAGCCTCCAAGCGGCAAATGAATGAGAGATTAAAACATTAGAAGCAAAATCGCAATCGTTGACTTTTAATCTAATCTTTCAGTGGCACTGGCTTTTTTTTTTCGTTGCAGACGAGCACTTACAGATGAAAAAGTTTGAACGAATCTTTAATATGTCAAATACCGGGCCATCTCCAATCGCAAATAACGACTTTTTGCTTCGAGACCAGAGTCCCGACCAAACTTTAGTCGTCTCGGATTTCTCCAATCTTGTTCTGAAACTGAAAGCGGCAGATACAAGAGGGAAAGAGTTCTATTCAATTGCTTCTTGCAACAGCTTGTAAAAAAGAAAGATTCACTTTCGATTATCAATAAGCCGTATGAGTTAATAAATACACTAAAAAAGTCTTTTTTATTTATATATTTTGGACGTTTTTTTAATTAATACAGTACTAGCTCTAAGAAAAGTCGATCTAGGGGTAAGTGGTACTAGTGATCTGCTCCGAATTTAAATGATACTTTAACTACAGTATACGTAGATTATTTCCTCTATGAGAATAAGGTAATAATAAATCTATTGATATATTGAAGTTTGGGTATCTTCGTTTCTAACTTACTGTCTTCGTACCAAATCTTGATTGTTTAAATGGTCCCGGATTAGCGAGTTACCCCGTTTCGATATTCCGGCTTCTCAAAACGGCGACTTTAGATACAAAAAACGTATCAAGGCTGCTTGCTACTTGTGCGCATAATTTTGTCCAAAAATCATGCACAATTTGACTAGAGAGTTACAAGGATTAGGCTCTCATATCCTTGTAATGAAAGTCGACTTAAGCATACACCAATTAATGACTTACTCCTCGTCTATATGCCAATCACAGAGATCTTTGTCTTTATTTAACACCCCTCGCTTCAGTGACCGAATCGGACCCTGAATGATCGACAACGCTGGTATTCGCTAAGCTTCTTGATTACTGATTGGTTCTGATACAGTCAAAACTGTCAGGGTCGCCCAATGACATTTTCGGGCTTGGAATTTATTCAATCTAATTGGCCTCAACTAAACTTGAGTTTAGTTTAAGCTAGTTAGATTAATTCAAATTTTTAAACTTCATTCCATCCCAATGGGTGAGTGATCTGTAACCTGGAATACCACAATTGCCTACAATTGGTTAATTTCATCCTTATAACTTTCTACAAGGTGTAGACATCTTTAAAGGATCTGTTATCGATGCCGTATTAATACACTGAAGGCTCTTGAAAAAATTAGTGAGAATATATCACAGGAACAGTGGGCTAAATATTGTGAGAGCTTGATTAGTGATAGACGTAGCATAAGTCAAATGTCTTTACCTATAGAAAGTTATCGTATCACGTGCTGGCTTCATTGAGTCACGTAAAAATATGCAAAAGTATTATCTCTCTATAAGGATGTTGTCTACTCAGGTCCGGAGACATCCTTACAGAGAGATCTGACTGAAATCTTGCGTGCTCTGCTATGACGCAGGGAGGATAAGCCTTGCAGAGAGACTTAATGCACAAACCTACGCTTATTCGTTAGGAGTGCTGGTCCTGAAATTTACCGGCTGTGAAGCCTTCTATCATCTAGGTGTCCATCCATCACAACACCTCAGCCCTTATTAAAAAAATTTTAAAATATTAAATAAAAATCTCCCAAACCAGGTCTCATACCAAGTTCCTTAAAATAAAAGCTGTTTCTTTAGACTTCACTGAAATGATGCCTTCCAACCTAATTTTTCTGTATGCTCATACTTTGCCAGGACTTTAAGAAAATATTCACGACCATCGTGCCAACAGGTCCACGGTCCCACTGAATTGGCAAAGCCCATCTTTTGTAAGACATTTTGACCCTTTGAAGCAAGCATCCAGTAACGATCCCTGCTTTGAGCATTCCTCACAATCTTCTCTAGCAGCTCAGATGAAGCCTCCTTCATAATACTGACATGTTCAAGGTAATTTCGGTTTAATTCCTCCTTAACCAGAGCAAAGAGCTGTGCAGCAAGAGTGTGAAGTAGCAGAAAAGGCTCTGAAGTCCTGAATACAAATTCCAGTAAACCAATTGTACTTTCCCAGTTATTTGCTCGATCACTTGGCCTTTTATCCTTCTTAACGGAGAACGCTGAGTAGTATGCTAGAAGACACTCAATACCAGTACATAGACCAGCTCGAGTCTCGATATCTGAAAGATATTTTCGAGCATCTATGTCTTTAGTTTTTAATTCCGAGTCCATTTTACGTTTCAGTGTAAGTGCTTCGGAAACAAATCTGCTAACATCGCACTGAAGTACTGGATTTGAGGTGCTCGAATTATTTTTAATTGATCGTTTTTCCGCTGGAATAGGAGTTGATACAATGGGACTACGAGTATTATTGCTTTCTGTTGATGGGATCTTGCACATTTTGATTCCCTTAATGTCATTTTTCTTTGGAGTGGAAAGTAGACTATTTTTCAGTGGT
The DNA here is from genome assembly GCA_003957845.1 of Oidium heveae. Taxonomy (NCBI): domain Eukaryota; kingdom Fungi; phylum Ascomycota; class Leotiomycetes; order Helotiales; family Erysiphaceae; genus Oidium; species Oidium heveae. Next base: position 67,025 of record QVIK01000041.1, on the reverse strand, counting down.
GCCGGAGATTTTAGAATCTCATGTGAAGAGTTAGGCCTTACGGCGTCATCTTTATATATCTTAGTACGTTTAGCTGGGGAAGATAAAACCTCAGGAATTTCAGATATGCGCTTTTTTGTCGAGTTATTTTTGGAAATCTTCGATGCTGTATCAGAATTAGTATTCTTCAAGGGTGCACCACTATATGTATTCTCTTCTTTTTTATCCTTAAGACTAGCCAATCGTTGGGCCTCAAGCTCTACTTTTGGTGTCATCCTAAGAATTCGTTCAATATCTTTAGCTCTACGTTTTTTGTACTTAATTTTGACTATGTAGGATTTGACCTCTTCAGAGCTACTTATATTTGTTATACCAGAAGTATTTTTGGACGTAACATTTACTTCAATTAGATCTGAGGAGCGCTTTGGGGGATGTCCAACCTTAGTATTTCTTCTTGCAACACCAGGAGTACCTGGCTGACGAACTTCTTCATGTCTAGCTTCAACACTATTTAGATTTAGATTTTTCTTTTGCAGACGAGAGAGCTGTTGCTCAACAATGAGAGGAAGATCGGGTGATAGTAACCTAGGAAATACAAATGGAGGCGAGGAGGATCTTGATTTGACATTCACAGAAGTTTCACTTGAGTTGCTTTTAGAGCTTGAAATTTGTGAGGATAACTCATCGCATTCATCGCAATAATCATCCAGATCAGCTAAGTCACCCAAGTCACCCAAATTATCTGAAATCTCTAAATCATCAAAATCATCCAGATCATCAGGTAATGGAGAAAGTCGGTCTGGAATTTTTATAGGTGTCCGTTTTTTCAGCTTTGTGCGGATTTGGCCACCACTTGGATCCTTTCGAACAGAGGGTGATAACTGAGTTGATTTGTGTGGAGCTTTAGAAGAGATTCTAGAGGGGGATGCCTTTGGCTTATTCGAGTTTACAATATTCTGAATGTTGAGATCTTTCGAAACTGAGGGAATATTTACTGAATTATTTTTCGATTTTTTTTGCGCTTGTGTAAGTTGAGGAGGAGAGGTGTTATCAATTGATCGTTTTTGTTGCCGGAAGTTATTATAGGGTAATTTTACATCTCTACTTCGTCTTGGTGACTGTGGACGGGGAGGTAAGGGATGTTTGATTACTGGTCTTAATGGGCTTCGAAGCTTTGGTTTCGCGACTTGAGGGTCAGTACAAGACTTAGCGGGCGTTGGGATATTCCCATTTGAAATGAGATTATGCGTGAATGACGTATTGAGATTCTGTATAGCGATTCTGTAAAAGAGCTGGCATTAGATACAAGAGCCACATCTCTAAAGTTAGTTATTACCGTTTAGCTTCTGTCTTCTGTTTTGCTAGTTGAGACCTCAGTATTCCAGCCCTATCTACTGTCGTTTTAGATTCCTGTAAAGTTTCCGAAGATGGTCCACAACTCGGCGGTTCAGTAGAGCCAATACTAGAGGCTCTAGATCTAGCCTCACAGTTATCGCTCACTTGCTTTGAAGGTCCATCTTTTCTGAGTTTCTTATAATCTGCTATTGATAGTTTCTTGGATGGAGGCCTAATACTTTTACTCGTAGTTGGTGGCCCTTGTATTTGCAAGGCAATAGCAGCAGGAGAGCAAGACTCGATTTCATCATGCCAGTCGCTGCATGGAAAAGCGACACCTCGATTTCCACAATTCATCATGGTTAGATACTGTAGATGCCGAACTTCGTATGGCTCAAAAGGGGTCCCTCTATAATGGTTAGAGCTAGTATAGGGATACGATGTTTGGTCATCAATAAGAAGTAGAAAAGGTCCCTGAATGAGGTTAGTTTTAAGGCAAAATAGTGACGGATGTAAGTATGTGAGAAGTAAACGAAGATCATACAGCCTGGAGAATCTTAGACTTCAAAGCGATAATCTGACGGTCTATAGCAGCAAATAGACAGGAATCGAAGCCGTCCTTATGGTGTGTACCCATGTTTGTTAGGGTGTGGTGTTGCTTTAAGCTTTTAAAAGTTATACTGACTGACTGACTGACTGACTGACTTACCGACCGATCGGTCTTGGAGTGACAAGACGCTTGGTTGGCATGAAATGCAATCCACCCAGCTTTCGGAATTTCGGCTAATCTAATTGGTCAGTACCAGACCCAAAGTTGCTGTAGACAAATTAAATCTGCCAGTTGTTCTTAAAATTGGGTGGATTGCATTTCGTCCATACAGACCGCTGCCACGCATTCTAGTCTCGTTCAGTTGCATGATTTGTAACTAGTGGTAGGGCGAGCTCTTTGCGTTCTCATTCTGTATAAAGTCGATGTCCAGTATCTACCTTCAAGGTCTCTATACTATACTCTAATTACTAATACAGCTAGCTCATTTTTCGAATTTGAATTGCTATTGACTTGATGATGAGAACGTGACTCTGTTGTTGAATCAGCCCGTCTCGGTCCTTTTTGCCTGTTTTTAAGGTTTGCTAAACTAAGACATAACATTAGAACATATCACATCACTTGCAATGTCGCCCTTTTTACAAGCTCGATGGCTACGTTTATGTTTAGCCAAATGTAGGTAAAATTCTCAGGTCATCGTTTGGGTGGTCAACGAGTAGACATGGTCAAGATGTTTTGTGTAGTCTGTTGTTCACTCCTATTACTGTGGCCTCCGGATTACATTATTGCGAATTTATTGCTTGAGAGCATATTTTTCTATCCTTACACATTTCAGTGTTCATTTCAACCATTGAGAATCTTTTGATGTCTATTTAAGTCCAGGTAGACCCCTGCCACGTAGTTGGTGCATGCATTCATATGGTGAATGTCCTCTGCCAAAATATATATAAACCAATCTATTTACATTGTAAAATAACCTCAGGCGTTGTTTGTCTATATTAACACGAATACAATGAGTGAAGAGCAGTCTGTATAATGATAAAGATCAATGGGAAATGTAAGTTAGGCTTGATACTTCTATAGCAACTTGGGCTCTTGACTATTTAGCAACCTGCTCTAGTTTTCAGAAGCAGAATCAATAGCAATTTTTGTTATTAGGGTATGCGTTATGAATGATGATGTTATAGGCTCCAACCTTTCGATCGATCTTCAACTATGAGTCGCGGCCTTTCCAAAGAGAAATCTGATGCTTGCGCATTTACTATTTTCACCTACATTCGCTCTCTGGATCGTATTCAAACGTCTTTTGCATACTATCATTCTATTTCATAATGTGGAAACGCAATTGATGCGTGAAGAATAGCCGACAGTCCTTGCACAGTCCTGACACAGATTAAAGGCCTCTTCCCAGGTGCTATGTATGTGTCGTGGCTAGGCGGCAGAGAAAGTGAATCATGAGTCTCAATACAATGGTCATACTAGCTCACATCTCACCTGACTCTCAAATTTGCCATAATTTTCGCTCATAATTTTGTTGTTCTATGGTATATTACAGAACATGTGCGACTTTAGTGATTTGTCAGTGATATTGCGAGGTTTTGTGGAAATTTTTTAGTTGCATTCTCAATTCGAAGAGAGTGGAATTTCTAGCTCTCGGGAGATTCTGTCCTTTTATTCTGTCAATATAAATACAATGAGTAGGGGAATCCGAACGTTTAAGAGATTTTTGTTTGATTGTTCGCTCTACGATCAGGGACTGATGGTGTTTGTTTGTTTGCTGTAAAATTTCACATACTATGCATAGACTGTCATACAATCTATGCACGCAGTTTAAACGTTCAAACCGTTAAATCCAGGAAAATCTCCCTCTCCACCCTACAAAAAGTAAATGTGAGACACTTTAGCCTCGAAGTATGATAATCGCGGAACAATCAAAATAGTCTTTTTTGAGGGCCTAGCGGAAGTCTTTTACTGGGATACGATACCACCTCACTGCCGCGTTAATGTTTCTTCCCTGTGGAGCTTACATGGGCTTATGGTGGATCCGGCAAGCCTAATTGGGAATGATTTACCAGGAAACAGAGCTTATGCCTCGCTTTTATGAAGATTACTGACCGAAGCATGGGCGGGTGATACCGATAGTCCCTGCTCACATAAATTATGACTTTTACAGTAATAATATAACCATCTTAGGACCTAACCGGCCGCTGGTGAAGTTTCATCCACAACCACCTCCACAGCAAAAGGTACATATGGAAGAGGAAGTATCACACAGGATTTAAAGCACCCGACGAGACTAAAAATCAAATAAACTAAGTATTTTTTCCCTTCAAGGACTTAGAATTTGCCATTTAGTCACCCTAATTTACTTATGGCTTCTAAGAGAAGACGTTTATTTATGTTTAAAAAATTTAAAGGCCCTTACCATATTGGACTTTTAATCGGTTACTCGTAGAAAATTATTATAATAATCAACATAACTTAGCAAAAATTTACAGAATTTTTTATACTCTCATCTATTACAAAAACCAACGATTCAAACCCTCGATGGACAGTTGCTTCTATTGTGACTTGTCAATATATATCCTCAGCATGACTTCTGATTATGGCCATTGAGGGTGTGAAGGCTACAATATCGTAGTTGAGCTTCAATCTGCTCAAAATGGCTCAAGATACGGTCAATATAGCCCTCTTAAAATCTTCCCATCGCTCTTCCGTCTCGAACGTAGTTTTAAATTTGGCATAAATGTTTTTCATCGCATACTACCCACAAAGAAAACTCTTCGAATTTGTGGATGGAAAAGCTAGATCTATAGCATTTGTTAATGCTAGTTCATAGTCTGTTACTATGGCCGATGGCCACAGCAGTGTAAAACCATCACGGGTGTAGTCGACCTTGATAAGCCACTTTAATACTTTATCGTAATTTGACTGGATCTCATGATCCAAAAAAGCAAAGAATAATTGGAAAGGGGTTGCTATGATGATCCATTCCCATTAAATGGAGAAGCGGTATGTCAAATTTATTGATCTTAAAAAGTAAAATCCATCAGTATTATTTCAACATGAACTCTAGAGTGTTGGACGGACCTCCAAACTGCAAAGAATATTATTCATATTCGTCACAAGGTATCTAATTGATTCTGGAAAAAATAGCACTAGTTATTTGTTCTCGCTCCATATAAAAAAATTAATGCTTGAGAAATTGATTGGTCCCGTCTTTCTTAACGTACAGCGTTAGCACTAACATAATATTATTCGCTATGAGGGGCGGATAAAGTTAGGTTCTCCTCCCTGAGGATTAAACCCGAATATTTTGACTGAGCTCCGGTCAAAAGTAACTTTCGATCACGACTTCTCTTTCTGAATCTAGTTGATGATGTTCTACAGAAGAGGAGCTGTCACTTGCTTCATGTTTATGTGCCGCAAATTCAGGATGTCTATATCAAAAAGTCCACTGGTCACCAATGTCCTTTTTCGCTTTCAGTATAAAAAATGCATACTTATTATAATTTCAGCTTTTACAAGTAGATTGGAAGGTTGGAAGGAAAAATACTCGTTTTGTGGGTATCTCGTGTGCGTTTCCAAGAAGTATCATTGTCTATATATTCTGATTTAGACCTTCTGAAACATTTACAAGAAATGTATTATATTAGGCAGCCATTGCGCCTTTTCATTTTCTTCTTTTTGAATGCGTACCTAGCCTATTTGGCATGCTATTGCCAAGATGAAAACAGGGCTTCAAACGACTCATATAGAGCTTCGACGGATAGTGACAGTGGTTGAATGATTTACATAGTTATTAAATACTGATTCAAAAAAAAAACTAGAATAGAGAAGAGTTTTTGTGCAACAGGATTTTATTTCATTTTGTAGAGGTAACATTAATTTGTCAACGTTGTTATTATCATCATAAGTTCATCATTCCAAATATTGGGTTGCCAGTCTGTTGACTAGGCAACATAAATAAGATTCACATATTCATCGTTTTAAAAGGGTCTCATTTAAGGCCAATGCCTTAAATGTTAAGTCAAAAATAAATAAAGTGTAAAGCTTAATTTACCTTGTGACTTCCGTGGGTATCAGTCATCGTCTGACATCTGGCTGTCAGTCTTCATTTTTTCGAGTAGTTTTGCAACATACTCAAGAGGAACCGAATCCTAAAACCTCTTCACAATTGACAGAGATTAATTGCCAGTGCGTGGTAGACTACTACTCGATTGGGATGCTAAGCTGGATGAAATTCTTCATTCGGTCTAAAACAGTCTCAATTAGATGAGTGTCGGGGGAATCTGGAGTAGGCCATGAATGGCCGCTTGCCCATCTCTTTCATTATTATATCTGACGCGCGAGCTAAAGCATTGTCCTGCATCATGGAGAGATTAAGCTTCATAGAAACCCCTCCCTGCTATAAGTAGTATTATCTCATAATACCTCTGAGGGTGTACGCTGCGCCACTCCTCTGTAAATAAACAGCTACCTTTCTCAAAGTTTCCCAGAACATTCACCTATCCTTTTTTCTGATTTTGTCGCAGTTTGTATCTTATCTTTAGCTAGTCTGATGGCATTATCAATCCGATTGACTCTTCCAATTAAAAGAGAGAAGGATACAGGCTGTCCTAGTCACCCACTCTCTTGAATATTGCCCATCCTTGAACGAGAAGTGTTTTTAGTGTGATTCATAACTAGTTTTAAGAATTTAATACGATACTGTAAGTGTTGATTATGAAATTTAATAATCAATTATGTGTGAAATTTATAATTTGACTTTGGTAATGAAGAAAATAATATAGTGAGGTACGTGTTAATGAAGGGAAGAATAGCAAGTCATCAAAATGCCTAAGAAACCAGGTGGAATATTTAGACTTTCACTCAAATAAAAATAGCAGGGTGTTGATCCCTGAAGCGAGATCAAGGCCTGTTCTAACAGGGATAGAATCAACCATCACCGAAGCAGTAGCGAAACCAAAAGCTAAAGTGGGGCACGGGTTATATTTTCCCGTAATATCGTAAAATATTACAATATTCTATTTCTAAAATTTGGGTGCCTTAATTAGATGTCATCTCACGAAACATCTATTTTGCCTTTTGCTTGAAGTCCAATCATGTGGAATATGAGGTATATTAAAATACTTATTCCTCACTCTGTATTTACTTCTGGACCCCTGAAAATATCATATTCTTCAAGTTGTAACGTTTTCTTTATTCTTGGGGGCTAGCAGGCTCGTTGAATTACACGGCAAGTACTCAGCAACATTATATTGAATGCGTAATATCCACTTCAAGCCTCAGGCGCTAAATTTTTCTAGAGTGTTTTGTCTTCAAATCCAACTCTCTCTATAAGATTATGTTGATGTTAAACCATGTGGTGGGAATTACTAAAATACCTGTACAATACAAATCGCGAGAAAGAATATATTGTAACGATTTATATACATCGGTGCTGTGTTCTGTAGGATAGATATGTCAACTGATGCAGGACGACTCGGAAATGTTCGCAGAACCCGGAACAAGCCAATCATATCTTATGCAGAGTCTTCCTCCGATAGTGATAGTGGGATTGACGACGATGATTCGGAGATAGACTTTTCGCCACCTCTGAAAACTACAACTCGATCTCGTACAGTGCTCTTAAAACGTCAACGAAATAGTGTGCTTCTACGGACAAGATCTCAAGATTTCGGAAGTCGCTCTGTATCAAAAAAGCGAAGGCAAATATCAAATCCAGAGCTCACAACCTTGACTAATGATACCGAGCGCAAACTTAGTTCCGGCATAATTCCACCTTGGCAAACTCTTCCATACCATATTCTTGTTCAAATCTTTAAATTTGCTTCATACCCTTTATATGATGAATATACATTCCAGCCTCTTCCTTCTGGGAAATGGGTGCTCAAAGTCGCCCGAATGTGTAGGGCCTTTGCAGAACCAGCCCTTACCGTCTTATATTACTCTCCACCATTGGTTCCTATGGCGAAAGCACATATGTTAGTAGACTTGTTGAAAATGGATCCCATATCACTAGCCTTCAAATATCGTCAGAAAGTCGTTTCACTTCGTATTGAAGTAAGTCAAGTCGCGGCATATTCCCTGACAGGAAGTGGCCATTTAGATCTATTTTCCCTCGTACGAGATCTTCCTCGGCTTCTGGATTTAGAATTTTACCATCAAAGAGATATGATACCTTATCGAGATCTCGATGCAACGATAAAATGGTCTTATCCAGATTCTATTTTTGAGGCCCTTGAATGTGTCCGTCCAGATGCAGATAGTCAGCGAGGTGATAAGACAAGTATCTGTAAATTGAGAAGTTGGCGATGGTCATCAAGATTAGCTGGGAAGAAATGGCCACTAGAAAGGCTTAGCGAAGTACATATGAAGCCGTCGTTCAGGTCCCTGCGAAAAATTGCTTTCGTAAATTATCAAGAACCTTCACTCAAAAAAGATCAAGAAGACCCTGACCATGAGAGTATCCTCGCAAGAGCTCTAGGTATTTTACCAAATGTAGAACACCTCATATTCGAGTCATCTACTCTTCTTAACTCTAAGCTATTACCGCTACTACCAAAAAATCTCCGCTGTTTAGAAGTAATAAACTGTTGGGAAATCACTTCTGATGATTTTGCTGACTTTCTAATTACTCACGGCCAGCAATTACGCGACCTTGTCCTTAATCACAATCAATCCTTAGATCTAGCTTTTCTCCCTATCCTTGGGAATTCTTGTCCATACCTAGAGACTCTTAGAATGAATATGACATACTATAGTATACACACAAGCTACCAGTGCAGTGAGCCAATATTTGACAATCTTCTCCTCCCAGATCAAATTCCAGATTGGCCCAAGAAACTTCAAGTTATAGAGCTTAGTCAATTACGAAAGTGGGATACGAATGCAGCTGAAGTTTTTTTTTCAAGCTTGATTGAAAGTGCGGGTGAATTGGCTGATCTACGACGATTATCTATACAGGCAATTATCAATGCTGGATGGAGAGATCGAGCATTATTTAGAGACAGATGGGAAGGGCTTTTAAATAAAGTATTTAAGCGAAACTCAATACCTCTAGAGTCAAATTGCTCTATCCAGTCAACAATGGTCAATTCCAATGTATCACCTCCAATTAAACCAGATTTGAACACAAAAGCTACCCTTATACTTGACAATGCACAAAGATCCGCAAATACTAATATTCAAACTACTTCTAAAAACAAAATACCACGCCGCTCAAAGCGCTCAATCACTCGTGCTGTTTCGGCTGGTAAATACGCCGAATCGAAAAATTGTGGTCTCATTCGTGAACTAAATATTCTTCGGGCAACAGGGGGTGTTGATCTCTCAGCTATGATCTCATCCCCCTCCAAATCGCAAAGCGATGAGACTGATTCTAAATGTACCTCATTATTTAATAAACACTCATATAATAATAAAAGTCAGGTCATTCAAGGCATGTGTGATACGGTAGAAATACGTATAGACAATCTGAGACCAGTCGAGAATCAGATTACAAATGCAGATTTTATCGATGAAGAGGTTAGCGGGGATGAGGATTGGAGTTTGGAAAGTGACTAGAGGCAATTGCCCTTTGATATTATTGTCTCGTAGCTTTTCTTTTTTCTAATAAATAAAAAAATTAGAAAAAATTTCTACAGAACATTTAATAACAGCCCTCGAGTTAAGTGCTCATTAACACTGGTTCTCCCACATTAGCTTCGGGGAGAAAAAAATAAGTTGAGAAAGAAAAGATATTTGATTATTTAGAGCCAAGTTTTCTGGGAAAATATAGCATGTTATTCATGAGTTTTCTACACTTATACTTTTAACAAATGTAATCAAATTATAGGTAAAGCTTTTACAGCGGAAAAGGCGTTATTAGTGGCAATGGTGTTTATTGACTCATGCATATTCTCAAAGCTATCATAGTGTCCTTAGTAACGATTAATATGCTTTATAGAATGTAGGATATCTTAAATGGTGACACAGAGATAAAGAAGGATTTTTGGTTCAGAAGATTGTATATAATTCCGGAGATAAGTCTACTTCAAGGCCTCAATTTAACAAATAAAAAATCTCTACTCTGTCGTACAGGAAATCAAAACGAAATATCTAAGTAGTGTTTAGCCGAAGGAAAGGTAGTGTATAGGCAATCTAACAAAATACTCCTTCTAGGGGATAAGGTGTATGGTGCAGAGGTGTTAAATAATTAGATTGACCCTTATTTTTATTATATCCCTATAAGTACATCAAATGAAATCTTTTTTAACTTATTTACAACTCAGCTAAAATCTTCTCTCCTTTAGCTCGTGCTGAATCGATGTCACCAACCATGTAAAACGCGCTTTCAGGCAAATCATCACCCTCTCCGTTCATAATAGCTTTAAAAGATCGAATGGTATCCTTAAGATCAACAAGTACTCCTTCAATTCCCGTGAAAACCTGAGCAACAGCGAAAGGCTGAGAAAGGAAACGTTGTAATTTACGTGCACGTTCAACAGTCAATTTATCAGCTTCTGAAAGTTCATCCATTCCCCTAATAATATGTTAGTTTATGTCAGTAATTTGATTTTTCAAAACATACAAAATTGCAATTATATCCTGCAATGACTTATACTCCTGTAGCATCTGTTGGACTTTGGAAGCTGTATCATAATGGTCTTGACCAATAATTCGTGGATCGAGCATACGAGACTTTGAATCAAGGGGATCTACAGCTGGATAGATACCCAACTCAGAAATACCACGTGATAACACAGTAGTTGCATCCAAATGAGCAAACGTTGTTGCAGGCGCTGGATCCGTTAAATCATCAGCAGGTACGTAGACGGCTTGTACTGATGTGATAGATCCCTTTGTTGTAGTGGTAATACGCTCCTGCATGAGACCCATATCCACTGCAAGTGTAGGTTGATAACCGACTGCAGAGGGGATTCGTCCAAGAAGAGCAGAGACTTCTGAGCCTGCCTGTGTGAAACGGAAAATATTATCAATGAAAAGAAGTACTGAAGGAAATATATTAGCACAATTTGAAGGATTTTACTCTGATTTTCAGTGATACTGATTCAAGGTGTGAATTCCACATACCATCCTGTCCTTCTTCATCACGGAAATATTCAGCAATGGTCAATCCGGTGAGTGCTACACGAGCACGAGCTCCTGGAGGCTCGTTCATCTGACCAAAGACTAGGGCGACTTTTGATTCTCCGTCGAGCTGAATAACCCGTGTTTCTTGCATTTCGTGATATAGATCGTTACCCTCCCGAGTACGCTCTCCAACACCAGTAAAGACTGAATAACCTCCATGGGCCTTGGCAATGTTGTTGATTAATTCCTGAATAAAAACTGTCTTTCCAACACCAGCACCTCCAAACAATCCAATCTTTCCTCCACGAGCGTATGGCGCAAGAAGATCTACTACTTTAATACCAGTAACTAAGACTTCAGCAGCAGTTGACTGATCTGTAAAGGCAGGTGCATCAGCGTGAATTGGTGCCTTCTTTGTGTGTTTGATGGGTCCACGCTCATCGATAGGATCGCCAGTCACATTCATGATACGACCAAGTGTTCCCGGACCTACTGGTACTGATATTGGCGAGCCAGTGTCAGTGGCACGGTGACCACGAACTAGTCCCTCGGTTCCTGTAATACAATTTAATCCTTATCTTAAAGCCAAAAATTGTTTTTTTTTCTTACCATCCATTGCAATGGTTCTCACAACATTTTCTCCCAAATGTTGCTAGCAACACTATTAGCTTTAAAACAACTATGTACTGGAGAATCACTTACAGCCACTTCGAGGATAAGCTTTTGATCACCATTTTTGGTTTCCAAAGCATTTAGAATTGGAGGAAGCTTATCAGTATCAAATTTCACTATATATAGCCGTTACTTTGTTATTCGAATGTAATACATAATTGATAAATGTGTCCACAATGATCTTATGCAATACTCACCATCGACAACAGCACCGATGACTTGATGAATCTTGCCATGAATTGCACTATCACTCGCAAATCGAGCTCCAGCAATTCTTGAGCATGAGGTTGATCTTAAGGAGTGTCTTGAGGATTTAATGACAGATCTTTGAAGAGCGCTATTTTCACATGATTAGTTGCTAATGCAGAATTGGATTTTGCAATTATTTAATTGAAGATTTCTATTTAATTGCTTACCTCCGGAACATCTTGAGCGACAAGCGCGGTTAATTGATGAGAATAAAAATTTCTTAGATATAATAAAGTTGCTCATCGATCCCTCTAATAGAACTAGCTACAAAAGAAACAAATCTTAGCGTACTAATCACGTGATTATAATTGGTTTGTTCCCCAGTCAGTATCCTAGTAATCGATCCACTTGAAATGGATTTAATACATTAATATTTAGCTTGGAGATATTCTAATTCTCTAGCTACAGTTCGTGACATGAATGGGTATTTGCTTCATAGGGTCCTACTTTTGTAAATAAATAAATTGGCAGATGATATATGTAACCACTGCATCAATAGGAAGCAAATAGATGACCATTCATTGCTTTACTTTATATCATTCTCAAACTAGTAGATAAAATTCTTTAATGAAGTAAGAAATCCAAAAATACTCACTTCATTACTTAGAGCACGGAAGGTCTGAAAGTAAAATTACGATTTCTTCAACTTACTGAATATTTATGAAGGGAATTTGGAAATTCGTTGAAAAATTGATCTTTTCAGCACAACATTTTTCTTAAAAACAAAACAAAATATTAAAATAAGTCGGAATAGCCTAGGGACTACATAATTTGAGGCTGAGGTTTGAGATAAGCACTTGTATGTAAACGTCATAGCTAGAAATTTCTATACATCATGAAAATAATGGAAAAAAAATAATGCAAAGCCATCAATCCAAAAGCGAGTTGATTAAGCCCCAAAAACCCACGGACTGCGCACTGATGTTCATCCATTGCAAATTACTGGCAAGTAGAAGCCCGTTGACAATGTTTTTTTTTTCCTATAAGATTCACCGTCTTAGAAGATTAGTGCCAGAGGTGAGGAAGCAATTTTTTCCCTAAAAGTTCAGGTCCAGAACAGTCAAGGAGAAAATTGATACAATGCGATGAATATGACGATTAGATAGTGAAAAGAAAAAAGCAGCAAAGGGGTTCAAAAAATAACCTGAGGGTAACTTTAATTCCCTTGTAATGAGGATGAGGTAAAGGTCCAAAAAATCACGTTATAAGGAACGCAATCAAAAGATCTGTGAAAATCAGTCATCTTCTAGCAATACTTCTATTAATCAGACATAAAGCCGTGTGATCTTTATTACCACATGTATAGCTTAAGCAAGTTATTAAACATATGATTCAGATGAAATTTATATATATATATATAAATCTATTTTTATTCTGAAGATTTATAGTTGATTATCTGAAGAAATCAATATGATACAATAATTGAAATTCAGTGACAAATCATCTCTCTGATTTTGCAATAGATAAGAGGTAAATATGAAGCCTTAATTTGTTGTGTAAAGTAGAAGGGACGCATTCTGATCTCTAATGAAGAATTCAATTCTACTTGTCATTTAGTAAACTTGCTAAGTTTGCCATCTTTCTACCAAAACGGAAAGTATTGTAATTATGAGCCATACCAACTATTGTATTTATAGAGATAGTTTTTTAAGTCTCATCAGCAATCAAGAATGATTGTAGGTAGAGAGAGAGAGAGAGAGAGAGAGAGAGAGAGAGAGAGAGAGAGAGAGAGAGGAATAAAAAAATATGAAGAGCACAGAAATGACCTAACAATCGATGACATAGAGATTGTATGATGAACAATATTCATAATAAAGTTGTAAAATTTCTTTACTGTCACCGTAACTAGAATTTCAGCACTTACTATACTTCAGATAGGCAACATTCGGTTTAATTCTAACCATATTTCGCGCAGTGGATACCTAGGTGGTATGTCTAGATAACCCGAGGGTTAAAGTATCTTACATGAATATTGGCGGTTGGGGAGAGATTGTTACTGAAGGAAAAGTAATTTTTCCTCGAACTGATATCTACAAATGGAAACTACAGCATGACAGTACCTAATGTAGAGATGAATAATCTATAAAGATATCGTCACCTTTTCAAGGACTCTATCAACAAAAACAACTAGATCACTTTTCCAACGAAGTAGCTTCGTATAAGGAGCAAACTTTCTTAATTAATGTTCTTTAGAATAAACAAAAATATTCTACATTATATTTGCTGACCACTTAAATTACAGGTTAGAGTCCAGCGCATAAATCTAGCATTTGTTAGTCTAAATATTGAATTCGATTTATCCTTACTCACAGTGGCGGTTCTTGCAGGAATATATATTTGCATTTGGTTCTTCCGATTATCCCAAGGATTAGGTGACGTAAAATGTTTTATCTCTGTATTTACACGCCCAAAGCCACCAAATAATTCAGAATCTGTAGTTAAAACTGGAAGATAAGTACCCTCTCTTTCAACACCAATTTTATAATCCGAAAAGCTTGTTTGCGGATTAAAATTAAATACCCAGACTAGTCCAGCACGTTCAAAAACTATAATATTGTCAGATTTCTTACTAATATATGCCTGGTCTGTATGCAACCAGCCAAATTTTTGCTCTAAGTTATTCATCTGCGAATCAAAATCATTTAGAAACCTATATCGAAGAAGTTGATCCTCAATTAAGTTGAATTGACGACGAGCATACCAAAAGCTATCGCCATTACCAATCCGTGGAAAATCGAGCCATTCAGGATGACCAAATTCATTGCCTTCAAAGTTGAGGTATCCTTCTCCTCCTAGACCGTGGGTGAGTAAACGGATCATCTTGTGTAGAGCAATGCCCCGTTCAATTACAGGTGTTAATTCTGTCAAGATAGACATATTTGTATACATCTGAGCATCACATAGATGCATCATAATAGATTTATCACCGACCAACCTAAATATTATCAGTCTACCTCATAAACTCTAAGTGTCTCTCTCACGCTTGATCATGGCTTTCACAATATGCAATTGTTTTTTCTTTGTAACGACGATTCGTTAATGTAAAGCATATATTACCCATATCCCATTCTTCATCTCTCTTTTCCTTAAGTATTTTGATCCACATGTCGGGGATGGCCATTGCAAGCCTATAGTCGAAACCAACTCCACCTAAAGATAGTGGGAGACAGAGAGCCGGCATCCCTGAAACGTCTTCAGCAATAGTAATGACCTCCGGATATATTTGGTGTAGCATTTCATTAGCAAGCATTAAATATACAATACTATCAATATCAGCACTTGGACCGAAGTATTCGTGGTATCCTCCAGAAAAACCCCTAAATAAAATAAGTCTTTGATGCAAAGTTTGCGTGTAAAGTATAGCTTACGTGCCAATACCATGGTGAGTGTAAAGCATGCTAGTAACACCGTCAAATCGAAAACCATCAAAATTATACTTGTCCATCCAAAAGCGCAAATTACTGAGTAGAAACCTCAATACCTCATGACTGCCGTAATTAAATAATCTGCTATCCCATAGTTCGTGTTTGCCTTTCGATCCTGCATGAAAGTAACAGCTATCCGAACCATCAAACTCATTAAGTCCGTCTAGGACATTTTTGGAGGCGTGGCTATGCACAACATCAAGGAGGACCACAAGTCCGAGTTCATGAGCCTTGTCAATTAATTCTTTTAAGTCATCTGGAACTCCATACCGACTACTAGCGGCAAAAAAACTAGTAATTTGATATCCAAAGCTAGCATAGTATGCGTGTTCCATGACAGCCATAAGCTGGATAGCATTATAGCCTAAGTTTTTTATTCTTTGAAGCATATTATTCGTAAATTCTCGATATGTAGCCACTTTAAGCTCGGGGGAAGAGATTCCTACATGAGCTTCATATATTCTTAGACTCTCTGGTTTTTTTGGTCGAGGGTTCTTGATTTTATATTTCTCAGATTCAGATGGATTCCAGAATCTGGCATCATACACAGTAGAGACAGCAAGATCTTGAGTGACGTACTGGATCCATGCTGGGATTCTATCAATTCGCTCCCCGGAGGTTATAATTAAGGATATCTACATTGTTAATTCTCTCTCTTGTATCAATACATAGCTTTTAAAATACCTTAACCTTCGACTTGTGTGGTATGGCAGGCTGACCATTTATTGCAGGTAACTTAATTTCAAATACCCCATAGGTATCTCGCTTTAAAGGATGTGATTGTCTGTTCCATTCATCTATGGCCAGTCAGCTAATGACGGCTGAGAATTCTTACGAATTCATAATAGAGTGATTTACTAAATTCTCCAATTAAAAAGGCTTGCGTCGCATTAGGCGCCCATTCCCTATATGTAATATCATTGCTGCTATCATCGACGTTAAATCCAAACTTTTCGAATCCCTTCTTAAAGTTAGTTGTAAAAGGGTAGATTAGCCATATCGGTCGTACTCTGCTAAATTTGTTTAAACCTCCTTCTGTCTCTTCAAGTGTTTTAATCCAGCTTTGAGTCTTGTTGTATCTAGTCCTTATAGCATCGCTGAATGGTGCGAGCCATGGATCGATCTCCACAACACCTAAAGAATAAGGTCAGTAATTACAGGGGTAGCTTGACGCAAGCATACCCGTTCCTTCATTTGAGAAGCCGCAATCATTAGGTTTAGTTTCTGAATTATTCATACCTGCGTGTTTGTTATCTTAACTACACTGTATACAAAAAATTAAAAAAATATTTATTATCACGTTTGAATTTAGAATTCAGAGGGTAAAATATGGTTTATTTACCAGAAACTAGAAAATATTGACTAGAGCGGTTAGCTGAGTCCATTATTTACCCACCTATGGGCTGCATGACGACCCATCTCCGGCACGAGAAGATATCAATAGTTCTCCAGTCAACTTATTACGAAGTAATCTCAACAGTTTAATTCAACGGACTCAAGCTGTTCTCCTCATTATGTCTCGTAGTCTATATACCGATATATATTTACGATGATTGAATAATGGTATGATTGTGAATGATTTAAAAGATCTGATCAGTGACAATAATTGTTCTTTTGAGGTAGTCACTGGCGACCATGTGATACTTTTATAGAAGATAGGATATGTAGAAGCAGTCTTATCAAAAGTAAAGAACAGTTTAGTGATCTATATCGCTATCTGTTTTATAAAATAGTATGTCTGATAATCTAATTTACACTATGAAAAAAAGGCATAACATTCAAACCTGGAGTTTTTGATTTTTGATTTTCCTTTGGCTATCTATGGCATGTGTTAACCATCCAGCAATCCTACTTAATTTTGCTCTAGAATAAAATTGTGTATCTCATAATTTTTGTAAGACTGTTTACGAAAGGTCACATATATTTCTAGACGGTCAAAGCCTAATTTTGATCAAAATGGGTTCACAAGACTATTTTAACATCCACTATTGTAATAGCATACGAGACAGTCAAGTGGGAGATGGAATTCTTTCTTGGTGACTTCATTCTGCACTAAGCCACGCAGTGGCATTATTCAATATTATTTCGTTTGTTATATATAATTTGGCATTGAAAAATAATGAAAATCCAAGTTATATCCAATTAGGATCCAAAATCCAAGATCAATTGAGTATTTCAGTCGTGTGATGGTCATTAGTTTGGAAAATTTGATCGAAATCAAACTATATTTAACTTTAATTCAAATTCAACATCTGATGGTTCTTTTTAAGAAACAGCTTTTGCGGTGGCCCTATGTTTGGAGAAAACTATTGTGAATGAAGTTTTGATACAGATAATTTTATTCATGCACAGGGTAATTATGTATATTTTATTTTAGTGGGATATAGAGTGACATACTTACTATGTTACTGTTATGAAGAGTATCCATGAAAAGATGCATAATTTTGCGGGAGACAAATATTCTATGTTATAACAAAGTCTATTGTATCAACTTTAGTTATTGGTATGCACTTGTCTACTGCCTTACAATACAGTCTATTTGGCCAAATTTTGTGGTCAAATTTTATGACCGAAAATATTCTGATATAGAATAAGTTACCTATCAAGTTACAAAATTCGATACGGTACCGTCATAAAATTGAGGAAATGCCATGCCACTTTGGACTTTTAACGACTCAAAACTAACCTCTAACGTGTTATGATTTGCTGTGATGTTCAAACAAATTCTTGTTGCTCTTTTATTAAACTGTATAGCTAGTAGGTATTTGCCACGGTCAGATTTGACATCCAACAAAGGATGAAATTATCGAGTGAGAGGTGAAGAGCAAAGTAATGATTGTTCTTTAATCACAAATTTTTGGAATATCAAGAAAAATTATCATGACTATGCCCGAACTTTTATAAAATTTAGCCCTGTTGTGCTTTATGAATGGGCGATGAGATGCTTGGGGAAGCCGATTATGAAATCTTATATGAAGAGAGTAAGATCCATAGATTACTAAATGCAACAGTAAAGCTTCAGATTAGATGCGATACAACTGACTAGATTAGTTAGATGATAATTTTAATCGAGAAAATTCCTTTTTTAATCTTTATTGTTTGAATTTTGCTCGAGCCAAACGAAGAAGTGGAAGTACCGGTCTATTCCGATCGTAACTCATCAATGCATTCTTTTTGGCTGAGCATTTTACTTCCAGATCCCGAGGAACTGCTTGATTCATGTGATAACCAGTCTTTGTCTTGGCGTATGCCAGTAGGAGGCCAAGCTGCATTGCTTGATCCTCTCTGCCGACTCACTCTAGTATTTCCGAGGGTTTCATCCCTTTTATCTACGCTGAGTGGTCCCAAGCTATAGCTGTTAGAGCGGGTTTGGCCGAGCCGGTCGACCATATTTTTTCTTAACAAGCCTGATTGAGGCAAGAGAGATCTTTCTCTCATATTCAACATTTTGGCTTTGCGGTCTACCTTATCACTTTTTGTTTTATCGTAAAGATATAGCCCAAAGAACGTAAGAGCGATCCCAAGTGCCTGTATATTAGTTGTAGGACTTCGAAACCAAATTATTGCAATAACTATAATGAAAACGCGTTTAATTAAAGATGCAACTGAATAAGTTACAGGCGATACCATTGATAATAGGACGAACGCAATTATATTTTGCGCAAAATGAAATGTTCCATTAAACACAAATTCTAGCGCTAGACGGCCATGGTCAAACGCTGGCTTTGATGGGGTACCTGCAGTTAAGTCGAGTGAGCCATCATGAAAAAAATCTCTTAGGAGATCTAAGCCTTCAGACCAAAACCATATAGGAGACGTTAGGAGAAAAGCCAGCCCAGAAGAATAAAACAGTAAATTGAGCTTATCTAGTTTTCGAGATCGCATTCCAGAGTATTCAGCGACTGCAGCTTCATTAAATAGTCGCTTGGAAAAAATATTCTGTGTAACGAAAATAAGCGCGGCAAGAAGGGCATTGAATATTCCAAACAAGTTGCCTGCGAAAGAAGCAGAACACGCGAGCATAACGCCTACTGTAAGAGGAATAAGTGATAAATATGTGGCCATGGGATATCGAATATCAAATATTAATCGGTACGCCAGTACGGTGAATAGTGGGGATAAACCCTTGATAGTATGCACCAAAGAGACAGGAATCTTGGCTGTTGCAGAAGCAGAAAGAAGATGACCTCCAATCTGAAAAGCTGCCAGTGGCATAGTAGTAATTAATACATTTCGAGATGGATATCGTAAACCATTTCGAAGAGCCGGAATAGAATCGCGAAAGATGGAGAAAAGGGACGAAAGCCAGGAAAAGAAGATGCAGAAGTATGCAACAAATGCAAATTGTACCATGGTAAGTGTCGCAGGTTTCGGAAAAGCATTAAGAATAGCTTTCGAGGACGTATTTGTTAGAGCACTCGAAAGGTACCATATGATACAAAGAATCTACGCAAATCCATCAGCGTGGAAATATACTTGTGTAAGGGTTACGGACAACTAATTTTGTAGATACAGGCGCCTTTAAAGCATCAGCAACGTCATGTACATTAGAGGCAACACTTCCACTGCGCGCTCGTAAAGTACTAAATGCATCACTTAAACTTTTTTGTCTGTTGTGTTTTCCTATCCATGTTCCTCCAACTCGAACACCTCTTGTATCGTTGACATAACCATTCTGCTGTTTGGATGTACTTGGCGAAGATTTCAAAAGACTTTCAGATGACTCTTGAAGGTCAGGAAACTTCTCCATTGAGATATGTTGGTCGAATTGGTTCTCACCGAGAAATTTATAATCTCGGGTGTAACTGGTAAATGAAGTTCGAGTTGAATGAGGCATTATTGAATGATCCAGGCATAAAAATAGTCTGTATATTTGGGATAATACATAATGAGTCAGATTTTATTTGAAGCGTTGCGAGTTGTGTCAAAATATTATTTGGTTCTTCTGCACTCCCGACATAATATTAATCTCTCACCCTTACGAAGATTGAAGTTGACACCAAATACAAGGGAGTCGGAAAATTATTTAACCGAAAGTGTATTCTTTGCAAACTAATTATCCTTAACAAATTGGGCACTGGGGGTATAACGGCAGTTGAGTACTGCTCGTTAGGATAACTATCACTCATATTTGAGGAATTAGATTTATTCAAAATCTGATCAAAAACCTCAAAGATGGCTCCCAAACTATCGAAAAATCAAATGCGGCGGATGAAGAAAAAGGAAGAGAAGAAAAAGACCTTAGTAAGATATTATCAGGTCGGTCTCTATGAATGACTATTCTAATTCAATTAGATTAAAACCAAAGAAGAGGAAAATTCAGCAAATGATAAGACGCAAGAGTCTGATATTGGGCCGGCTATCAAATTAGAGCAAGATGACCAAGAACAGCTGGAAATCGAAACTTTTGAAGTTGATGAAAGTGATCCGAACTTTACTATGTATAAGCAGATTATAGAGCGATTTAAGCCAGTGACAGAAGACTACGAACTCAAAAAAGATGGAAATATTGCAGACAAGGGTGAGGTTTTTTATGATGATGATAATGATATACCAGATGAGGAAGCTGAGGAAGAAAAGGAGGTTAAACTTTCGAAAAAAAAGAAAAAAGAAAGAGATAAGCTCTCTGTAGCTGAATTAAAGGCTCTCGTAAAGAAGCCTGAGTTGGTTGAGTGGACAGATACATCTGCCTCAGATCCACGACTGTTAGTACATATCAAGTCCTACCGTAATGTTGTTCCCGTACCTGCACATTGGGCTCTAAAGCGGGAATATCTATCCTCCAAACGTGGAGTAGAAAAACCACCCTTTTCTCTCCCAAAATTCATCAAAGAAACTGGCATTGCGGAAATGCGAGATGCAGTTTTAGAAAAACAAAATGAAGCCACACTAAAACAAAAACAAAGGGAAAGAGTTCAGCCCAAAATGGGAAAATTAGATATAGACTATCAAAAGCTTTACGAAGCCTTTTTCAGGTTCCAGACCAAGCCTGAGCTTACACGTTATGGTGAAGTTTATTATGAAGGGAAAGAATACGAAACGAATCTCCGTCATCTTCGGCCTGGTGAACTCAGTGATGAACTTAAAGAGGCACTAAGCATTCCACCAGGCGCACCTCCCCCATGGCTCATCAATCAGCAAAGATTTGGTCCTCCACCATCTTACCCGTCACTCAAAATTCCTGGTCTTAACGCACCACCACCCCCAGGGGGTGCTTGGGGATTTCATCCTGGTGGTTATGGGAAGCCACCTGTTGATGAATTCAACCGTCCTCTCTATGGCGGTGATATCTTCGGTGTACTACAACCACAAGTCAATACTCAACCTGGTGAACCTATTGAGCGGAAATTGTGGGGTGAGCTACAAGCACCTGAAGAAGAATCTGAAGAAGAAGACAGCGATGATGAAGAGGAGGAGGCCGAGGAGAATGATGTCGGTGCAGGAATCCAGACACCGAGTGGCTTAGAAACCCCAGGAGGTATAGTGTCGGCCGTTCCTTCGGAATATCCAGGAGATATGAGTGTAGGTGGCAACTTTGACCTCCGAAAACAGAAACGTGGAACAGAAACAGAGGAATCCTCCAAGCCAAGATCAGTGTATACAGTTGTTCCCGAACGACAAATCCGTGCAGAAGGGTTCTTTGGTGGTGAACGCGCTTATGATGTGCGCGCTGCAACAGAAAGAGCACATCTTCCCGTTTTAGGTCAAGATGAAGAAAAGTCAAAACGTAGGAAGCCAGGCGATGTAGACGTGTCTATTGACCCGGACTCATTACAAGCCAATGATGGAATCAGTAAAGAAGAAGTTCGACGTCGCTATGAGGCACAGAAGAGAGAGGAAAAAAGATCATGGGCTTTTGATGAAGATTTGAGTGATATGATCGCACAAGAATCTCGAAAGAGACAAAAAAGGGATGAGGATAAAAGAAATGAAAAGAAAGAAAAAAGTTATCGATTTTAAAAAATTATAATTTATTTTGTTATTGTTTTTCGGGCCCTACAGGGTGGGTAATATTACTTTTGTAAGATTATGAATACTTGACTTGATGGTTGAATCTTCTGGTGTAATTTTTTTTCTCTTTTACGTCTATATACATAATGTTTGAGTGATTTTAGGAACGGTGATTGGAGAATAGGGGGTTTTTATTTAGTTGGTCACGAATTTGGCAGTTTTTGCTTTCTTAATTTGGTTTGCTTTCACAGACCTTATCCATATAAAGTGGTCGAGCACTTGGTCTCAAATGAGACTTTTCTGATTTTGCAATTAAAAGAAAGGAGAAAAAAAAAACACCTCAGTTTCTGTCAAATCCTGGAGGAGATTCCCATAATTTATTATTTACGTTTCCGGCTTTAAGGTGGACGAAAAGAAAAAGAAAATTTTTCTTATATTAATCCTCCTCCCCACCAATCCCTCATTAATACAAGTGACAGTTGAAAGTTGAGAGAAACAGGAATTACTGCACCCTTTCTTCAAATATTATTTTAATACAGACAATAGATCCTTTTGTTTAGCTTACGAAGTGCATAACTTCAACTTCGAAGACTTTCGGCATAAGATTACATTTCAAATTTTTAATTTCTATAATAGCTTTTGAGATAATTTTACAATCACATGGGTGATCGCTTATAAATTTATCTTCATATGGCATTATTTGGACAGCATATTACAATTTTTTTTTCATAAATGCTGTAGTTGTGATTTTTGATTTGATTTGAAACATCTTACGGCCAAAATTATCTACTGATAGCCGCCTTATGGCCTCCCGTGGGGCGTGGGACGCGCTGCTAAAGCTTTGTCGCTTCAGCGAATGCTCGTGACTAACTAAGTTTGCTAAGTTACAGATTTGGGAGTTGGACCATCTCATGATCCACTCTACTAATTCATGTAAAATTACCATGAAATTTCTGAAAAACATTGTCAAGGGCTTTGGCGCCTTCTGAAGTTCCTATCAGCCACGTTATTGCTTCATTTTGTTTCCTTTTCACGAACTGTTTCTTCACTAAAGATCTCGTCTCCCTACAGAAAAAGAAATGTAAAGGATTCTCGTCTGCCCCACAGCTGCAACTATTGTAATTTTCGTGTTGGAATCTTTAATGGTATTCCTTGAAATCACCTTGTCTAGTTCTTGCAGAAATTAAAAAATGTACTGTTTTTCTTGACAATTGCAATTCGGCTGGGCGCTTTCCTGGCGCACTGATAGTGATGCCAAAATCTCTGTATCTGATCGGAGACTGCTTTTTGCCACCATTCTGTGAGTATCTGCTTCCGAGCGCCGTATACTTATTGCTTAACGGCTGCGTACGATGAGCTTTCGTGTGGGCACGTTAGGAATCCTGATTCTGCACCTGATTCTGCTAACTGATTTGCTTCTTCGTTCGCTGCGATCCCCGAGTGGCTGGGGACCCACTTGCCAAAAATGTCCCCAGCTTTGATGTGTGGGAGCTTTTCTCGGCTATTCCAATCCTTCTTATATATTGAGATCTCGGCAGCTTCTATTCGAGATTTCAGTGTGCGTTTACCATTAAGGATTTCTGCTGCGGTTATGCTGGCTGTGTACTCTATAAGGTTATTCGAAAACTTTGTTGAAGCATACTGATGGCATGCTTTAGTGGCTCGAGAGATGACTATGATCTCTGCTTCTATGGGTTCGACTTTTCGATTTTTACTAAAGTTGATTGCCATGATTTTCTGTTCGACTTGATATATAACAAAGTCTCCTCCTGCTTTGCCTTCCTTCGGATAAAGATAGAACGTTTACATGTATATGAGAAAGCGTAGACTTAGATAATTTGACCTCCATAGAAAGAAAATAAACTACCTTCGATTATTAGGTTGCATAAGCGCCAATTTTCCAACTGTCACATCTAGAGGAGGTAAGATTTGTTGGTGTTAATTGATATCTTTCGTCGATAGTGATGTGTGGTGCATCTTCGGATGTAGGCAATAGATGGGCTATTTGGGTGAGACGGGTAAGGAAACTCCCATATTCTTTCTTTTTAAGTGGATAGCTGGCGTCTAGTGTTTGGATCCGGAGTGCATGCTTCAAACGGACCTCGTGAAGTAGTATGTGTATCGGAGGAATACCAGAATCTCGATGGAGGACTGGCAAGGGAGTGGTTTTAAAAGCCAGAAGGGCTGCCCTAATTCCCGAAATGATGGCCTTTGAAAACCGATGTAAATGTAATCCGCTTCTATTCTTGAGGAGTTTATGCTTTCCTTTGTTCCATGTTATGATGCTTTCTCCCGGCTACCAGGCCTCATCTCCGTATAAGGCGGTGGGGAGAACGCAGGTTTTGACAGCTTGCTGGACTAAAAGAGGGGGTAAGCCTCTTTGGGTGTTATTAAGTCGACGTAAATGGGCTGTGACTGCGCAAGCTTTTGCTGTCCAATTCTTCGTATGGGTTAAGAAGGATAATTTTCTGTCTAGCCAGATCCCTAGCCAACGCGTTACTTGGTTAACGGCAATTACGGTTTCGCCTACAGTCAAACTTGGGTACTCTTTTGGCTTTGGTACCACTGTAAAGTGCTGAAGCTCACTCTTTTCATACTCGAAGGACGCTACATTTTCTGCTCCCCATTCTAGAATCAGGTGCGCTTCGCGTGCTAACTTCTCGTTGCACTCTGAGAGTGTGCGGCCTGCCTAAATTATCGCAATATTATCAGCGTAGCTGTACTTGTTGTTTCTCTTTCCAAGTCGAATTATAGGTTCTGTGAATAATAATGATAGTGTGGGTGAGATAGGTGAGCCTAGTGGCAAGCCACAGAAAAGAGGTTTTTCTTGGCTTCGAAAGCCGTCGAACCGTATTTGGGCAGTCCTGCTATTCATGAAAATTTGAACCCATTTAATAAGCCAGTTCGGCCATCCTTTCTAGTGAAGCCTCTCTATTAGGCGCTGTCAGATTAGTGAGCTGACGTCTTGGTGAAAAGTGTTGATTAATATAGATGTCAAAAAGATTAGCTGTATGAAGAGAACTAGAGGGTATCTGAAGAAAGCTGGAGAATATCTGAACAGAGCTAAAAGGGACTTAAGAAGGCTCAGGAGGTAACCTCAAATTGGTATTGTAGACAAAGAACTAAGCATAAAGAATCTAGCTATGCTGGAATACGTCCTACTATATATACAACAACTTTTCTTATAGTTTAAGTAAGTAAAACCCTAGAATAGTGTATGCTGACTTGTACCTACGTAAACTATGACGATAGACTCATCGCGGCTTACTTTGTTGTTAGCTTAGGCTTATTATAACATAGTCTCGTTTATAGTTGAGGGGCGAGGGAATACAAAAGGAGATCTAAGCGAGAACATTAAAATAGAAATGACGTCGAAACAAAATAGGTGCTGGGACTTGCATGCTGAATCCTTACAGGCGCCCAGGGAACACTGAGTCGAATGCGCCTTTGATGTCCAGAGTGAGGAGTGAAGCTATCATATAGTGCGAGCGTGGCTTTTCTATATCGTGAATCAAACAGCTAGCAAGATCGGTTACCGATCATTTTGGTAGCGCGCCATATTGCTGAGAACTCAAAACATTTTGCTTGAATGCTGCAAAACTGAGGCGTCGAGCGATTAACCTTTCGAGACCTTTGCCTAAATATGAGAGTAGCAAGATGGGTCTCCATGACTTGGGAGAACCGAGGTCCCTTTTGTCTGGTTTAGGGAGGAAAACTATCTCTGCCTTTCGAATAGTTTCCAGATGATGGCCTAGCTTGATACACTGCCGGTAGAGAGATACCACTGCGTCTTTTATACCGTCCCAGCATGCGCGTATGATACAAACTGATATTCCGTCCAGGCCTGGCGCTGTGTTCGATCCATGAAAGAGGCAAAGTTTTACTTCTGCCTAGCATAGTATTTTCTTTCCTTACCTTTAAATCTTATGTTATTAGAAATCCGTTGAGTTCGTCCCATCGTGACTATATCTATACCGTTACATAGCTCGCCAGTATGCCGCAGCTTTTTGTTTGCATTCGTCATTCCACCATTTTGTTCCTTGCGCGCGATTCTTTTTTTTGTGGGAGGAATAGTTCCATGTTTACTACTTTACTCTGGACTATTTTTTTAGCCAGCAGGTCTGGATTCAAGGGTAACCTGTGAGGGTTAAGATATTCCTCAACTCCGAGTGCGAAACGCGGTGTGGATTCAGCGGTTATTTTATACTGCTTTCTTTGGGGGCCATTTATGCGACCACCTATCGGTATATTTGTCACGAGAGTCTCATGATCGAAGGTGGTGTGGAGATGTTTCTCTATAGAGCTTTGAGTGCCTAGAATACTAGTGAGGACTAGGTCTAGAACACTTCCTCGTGTATGCGTACTCTCTTTCGAGGGTGAAGCTAGGAAGAATGAGTTTGCATGTGCCCATTCTGTCAGTTCTTCTGACTTCTTCGAGTTTCTGCTTTGTCACCTTCCTGTCTTAATGTGAGAGAATCCATGGTTCCTGAATTAAAATTATGTTAAAATTCTCAGCGTTTGCTTGTGCCAAGGCGAGATCATGATTAGTTTGCCCTCAGGCAACATTCGCCTGTAATACTTTCAGGTAGCCGTTTTTAAGCTTAGTATGTCTACTCAACATGAGGTTATGCCGGTTGGATTCTCCGTTGCTGAAGTGGCTAAATTATTAGGGTTTGCTAGAGTCCATACGCACTGTCCCACATGGCGAACCCTTTTAAGTTCCAGCTGTGTGAGACGTATCATCCTTCCTCCCCTTACACTCGGTCATGCTGGACAGTATCGCTCCCTTGCGGAGTGTGGGCGGTGACAATTTGCACATCTAGGGGGTTCCTGACAATTGGAGTGACCCTTGCCACTGCACTGCATACATCTTTGTTCGTAGTTACAGAGTCTTGCATCATGACACCCCCAGCACTTGGGACACTGGGAAGGCTTTTGTGTCTTTACGATCTGGTGAGATATGGAACTCGTACCAAAAAGCCAGAAAGGGCAAATTTTTTGTTTAAAAGATATCACGATTGAGCCTGTAGGTGCTGGGTTTTCGATTGATTTCCCCATCCATGCTGTCCTGACCGGAATTCGGCCAGTGGCTAGACGTGCTTCTTCTCGTGCTGCTTCCCGGGAAATTTCTATCCGGCTCCCGTCAAGAGTATGCATTCTACGCGGGACGTGGTCAACAATGTATGTCAACCACTCCTCTGGCTTTTCCTTTCTTCCTCCAAGGACTGAATTAACAATCTCTGCTTTCTCCATTATTTTTTCTGCCTGTTTTTCACTCGTCGGGACAATTGCAGGCCCAGTCTATGCTTTCTGTACGGGTTTAAAAGGACCTTCTTCGAGACAAAGCTTTCCTGTCAGGGCTGATTTGATTGCGAACACATGATGTGTTCGGCTGGGATGGTCTTCCGGAAGTCTAATAAAAATTTTATTATCAGCTCTTTTATGAGGTAGATCCCGGCTTGTATGTGCAAAAGAAGACTTTTCCGATAGCACTGTATTTTTTGGCACTGTTGAATATTTCTGGGCCGCTTGAGCATACGTGATCTTGTCCTTGTTCTGTGTTATAGTTTACAAATTTTGTTCTCGAAGGATATTTAACAGTTGTATCGTGTGACCAAGGAATGATTCCCCCCGTGCAAACAACTGTATCATCTTTGAGACTGCTGCTGTCAGTGTTTCGGCATAATTTCCTAAACCTGTTTGATGGAGGCGACCGGCCACTTCTTCCAACGCTTTTGAACATTCTCGGGCGACATTTTCTCGCTTGAAGTATGCACAACGAGCTTCGTCGAATGCCTATTCTGTAGATTTGGTAAGAGTTTTGATTGGCGAAGTTTATGAGTGGTATGCCCCGCTAGATTCGAAGGGGTCTTCTTGGCTGAGGTCTGTCATTTCTTTGTGGGATAGTAGTTGTATTGGGATAGATTTAGGATAGGCAGATCGTGAGGAAAGTGGAAGCTGTGGTTGCATATCAAAGGCCTTTTCTGTTGCTTTCGAGGTGATTCCTTCGATATTCATATCCGGGTGATAATCAAACGCAGTAAAAGGGTCTCCGGGGCTGTGCGGACCCTGTGTGTTCTTGTATTTCGACTCCTGATGGGCCACAGAAACAGCAAATCGTGGCGCACGCCATCTTTGGGTAGCGGTGGGCGATAATGGGGGAAGGGAAGATGACGAGCGCGTTAGAGTCGTCGGCAGCGACATGTCG
Source organism: Oidium heveae (assembly GCA_003957845.1). NCBI lineage: Eukaryota > Fungi > Ascomycota > Leotiomycetes > Helotiales > Erysiphaceae > Oidium > Oidium heveae. Next base: position 38,581 of record QVIK01000041.1, on the reverse strand, counting down.
ACATCGCTGTCGTCAGCCGCCATTGCTCAAAGAGAGCAGCCAGATACGCTGAGTGAGATAGGAAAATGAGTCTGTCTAATGTAAAGGTAGAGTAAGCTTTGTTAGGAACGCATGGAAGCATTGAATGTTGATATATACCGTAGTTATGATAATATAACGTTTTTTATTAGATATGTAGTAAATACGTAATATGTATTACGTGTATCACTATGTAAATCAATGTAAATAAGCAAATAAACAAATCGGTTCCCTGATTTTTTGGCTGCTGGGACAGCCACACTTGTTACGGGCTTTGTCCGCTCGCTATGTAATGGCTGATCTAAAGCCTAGCCTTGCTTACGTTAGTCGAGACCAAAATTGGCTCGTGCGCTGAGAACTTGAGACCATGAACTCATAAGCAGGATGGCCGAGGATTTCTCAGGACCTATCTTCCAGGACAGATCACAGAGCGAATTGGAATCACTTTGTTCTGGCGGCCAAGTATTTAACTAGTTTTCCTCAATTGCAGATAGCTTTTCATAAAAAAATATAGACTATCACTGTGGCTTTACTTACGAGCATCGACCGTTCGTCTTCGTCCCTTAACAACACTTCCTTTTAAACCTTCCGCCTTATTCGTAAGATTTAATTCTGCAAAGCGTTCGTTCGCAATGCGTGAACACTGTAATAAGGTACTTATGCTATGTTTACTCCATATATAAATTCTTGTTCTATGTGCTTCGTAGTGTATATAGTATAAGGACGCACACTATGCCTAGGGTATTCGAAGCAACATATATATGAGATCGTTTCACAATCTTTTGACTCTTATTCAGACCATACCAGAAAGAAGACGGACTGTTATGAATGCTTGTGGTGAACCTACTATATTCTTGTCATCTTTATTGTGTATTTTACTGATAAATAAAAAATTCACTTAATGTTACAAATCAGGCCTAAAGCCCATAATAGAAATAAAAATAGACTTGTGCTTCGAATTTTCTGGCCAATTTTTGCCATATTAATTTTAGAGTTCTATGAGGAGATCATGTATAAATTAGGCTAGACTGGAAAATTTACACACCTTAAATCCCTGTCTTAATTCATGCGGTGCTTTGAATACCCTAGGCATAGTGTAGTTACAACGCTCAAACATAACAAGGGCGCACTTTGTCGAATTGAATTTTAGAAAGAAGGCGGTGGGTTCTAACAAGTGTGAGGCTAAACCAGTGGCAAATTTTTTCATCTTTCGTATGACATATTTCATAAGCGAACCGATCACCATGATACCGAAAAGTATCAAGCAAGTAGAAATATCATATGACACAACCAATTCATGGGTAATCATCCCTCCAAGAGAGCAGAGTACTTCTAGCTATCTAGGCCATTTGAGCCAGTGCAGCATCATACGATGTACGCTATAAAGCCCTTTATAATCGAATTCGTAAAACACCGTTGCGTCGCAATTCTTCTTCCAATGCGTTTAAAGTCTTTCTGTACGAGGAATTGAAGATTGACTGATATTTTCTCGACCTCGAGTCGTTAGGATTCCTCCCGAGATCACAGGCCGTACACACAATTGCTGACCTTCTCCTCACTGAAAGCGAAGCGCCTCTCGCCGGTATGAAATAGACCTCAGAAATCATCAAGACTCATACGGAAATCTAAAAAAGTTCAGCCGCAATTATGATTATAAGAGGGCGCCTTCGAAGATCCGGTTATTATTTGAGCGTGGTTTCGTATCCTCACCAACAATGCCATATTTTGCAACTAGTTTCGTACGAGCCGTAACCAATCTCCAATAATAACCGGATCTTCGAAGGCGCCCTCTTATAATCATAATTGCGGCTGAACTTTTTTAGATTTCCGTATGAGTCTTGATGATTTCTGAGGTCTATTTCATACCGGCGAGAGGCGCTTCGCTTTCAGTGAGGAGAAGGTCAGCAATTGTGTGTACGGCCTGTGATCTCGGGAGGAATCCTAACGACTCGAGGTCGAGAAAATATCAGTCAATCTTCAATTCCTCGTACAGAAAGACTTTAAACGCATTGGAAGAAGAATTGCGACGCAACGGTGTTTTACGAATTCGATTATAAAGGGCTTTATAGCGTACATCGTATGATGCTGCACTGGCTCAAATGGCCTAGATAGCTAGAAGTACTCTGCTCTCTTGGAGGGATGATTACCCATGAATTGGTTGTGTCATATGATATTTCTACTTGCTTGATACTTTTCGGTATCATGGTGATCGGTTCGCTTGTGAAATACCTTACCAAGACCATTTAATTTTAAACTCATAGATACCGTTATATGATAAGTTTTAGATATTGAAACGTTGCTGGCATAATTTGCATCATGAAGATTGATGGAAATCGTCTTAATGTGTATATTGTTTAGGGTCAATTAGGGGTTCAAGTTTAGCGATCCAACAATATTTATCATAATGACAGCAACCAAAGTTATTCAAGTTGACTGATAATATTATTTAAATATCTTCTACTAATCATTTAATAGATATCCACAAATTAATCATGTATTTCCAATTCTCTCATTAGACCTGTCTTGAAAGTGTAAACAGAATGATAGCCGTATTTCTGTCGAAAAAATATTGACAAAATTTAATAGACATAACCTAGACGCCATATTGGATTCGACCCTGACCAAGACCTTAACCCCAAATAGTAACGCCCCATTGACCCAATTCTACCACTTTTTCGTACTTCTGGCTAGTTTTTTTAGCAATTAAATCGACCAGGACCAGTCTTTTACTCGTATTTCGAATTTTTGAAATATAGCCTTATCTAATTAGATAATAGTAGTAATAAAATAAAAAAATTAACTATTTACTTTTTTTTTTGTCCCCTTAACGTGTTTCCTGAGCCTTCAAATTGAGATTTTTTAGTGTGTCCTGATTCTTGGTCACTATTTTCTTTTGTTTTGACTGGCTTGATCTCATAACCAAAAAATAATTTGTTTGGTGGTAATCGTAACGGTTGAGGGCCATCTGTTTTTTTCATAACGTTATTAGACGGAATTTCAGTACTTCTCTCGGACTGGGCTGATTCATTAGAGATGGCTGCTTTAATAACTTTTTTTTTATTCAGTTTCTGGCCTCCTATCATGAAATTCGACGACAAAGATTTTTGGCCTTGAGCTGCAATCGAAGAAGGTGCTATTAAGCTATAATTTATATCTTGCGCCATTGTCCGTTCCTGGTACAATTTATTCCCATTCATTGAGTTTAGTGGGCCAGGAGTCCGCTGATGTTGTGGTTCAACATATCCAATTGGGGGTGCAAAATCAACAGACACATCAGTTTCAAGCATACTAACACCCATCTTTTCTGTTTCAGGCTTAACTTCTAGAGCTTCAACAGAATATACGGTATCGTTATATTTGAAAGAAAAAATATCTCCCTTCGTAAGTGTGGCGAAATTCCGAAAAGCTTTCTCAAGAACAGCCTTTGGATCTGAAATATCAAGGAAGTTGGTAGACTGAGGCTGAAGTTTTACAAGAGAGGCAGATGGAAGATCTGTTGACTTGATTTGTAGGAGATCACCAGTTTCAAGTAAAAGAGTTTGCATCATCTATAAATCAAATTTTAATGTAAGTATCTTTAGGGAAAAAGTAGAGTGTCAGAAAGGAAATGAGTGTGAAAGAGTAATACCCAATGAGGTAGATAGAGCTTCCCCTCCTCAGCAGTAAATTCAAGTACTCCACAGTGTGTAGTTCTATTTTTTTGGCCATTTATTAATTCGAAAAGCATAGGGTAGGTAATGTTTAGTCTTGTCAACTTCTCAAGTGCTGATGGTGGCATGAGAATCTTTCCTCCGAATTCTAAATCTTCCCGTTCCGGGCCACGAAACATGACAACAGGATAACAACGGTAATATTCATCGAAACGCCTCGAAGGATGAGATGGTATGCCACCACGTAGTAACTGTTGGTACAATGTCATAGGATCATCATCTTGGTAATAATTTGTCCCGAACTAGAACTTTCATTAGTTTTAACTCTATTTGATAAGGGTATAGGTATATCGTCTTTGCCAGCACTCACCATGATTACGTTCAAACCAGATTTAAACAATACTTGGAATACTTTGTGGAGTGATATCTCATCTCACTTTGAGCAGTGAAACCATTGTCGCTTAGAGGGGCGGTAATGGTAAAGAGTGATAATAAAAATATGAATAAAAATGTGCAATCCCAATATCACTTACGTCATCAAATAATAAAAAGTGCCACAGCTGCGACGTCAAATCCTGAAAATTTTCTCATGGATGTCCAGGCGAGGATAATAGAAAGCTATTTAGAATACCTGAAAAGATCAAAAATATGTAAATATCCATTCTAAATTTAACATAGTGAAGGTCAAGCCTCTGATGATAATATCGAATTACTCCTACAATACTATCATCGAAAAAATACGGGGCTAAATTGATCCCAGACCCACTTTTGTTGAAAATGGAAATTCTTACTGACCGAGCGAGTATTAGACTCTACTTAAGTCATACAGCACTAAGCCATTTTAGGATAAGTCACAGATCTTTATTATGGATAAGCAAACTTAATTACCAAGACAACTTGCGCATAACTTTACACATAAAAAACGCGACCCGCGTTACGTAGTAGGTGTAGATAATCTTTCGACTAGATTGACCCACAACGTCTAAGACGCGCTTTCAAATATGTCTGAAACTAAATCCAAAGGTTATGCTCGGCCATGGCAGATTACTTTTCAATAATGGCTTATCAATATTGATTTCCATTTCATTTCTCTACCGAACGGGCTGATGCTTTTAACTATTGTAATTCAACGAGTTTCTCATTGAGATCTCCACTCGAATCGAAAGTTCTCAGACAACCAAAAAAAAGTAATATGGTCCAATACAAATTTCCTACTCTATCCTTTACGCATAACGTTCTACATATTTTTAAATAAGTTCTCATATCTTGCACAAATCCGGGACTTAGTTGGCTCAAAGAAATACACGAAGGCCTGTCATCGCTTCAACTTTATCTGTTCAGATGAACGACATACCGAGCTAGTAGGTACACCAATATCACTAAGGTAAAGCACAATGGATTTTTACACTCCCTTCGAATTTGTGGTAAATTTGAGGGCTACAGTCTAAGTTAATCGAGGTGATTTGGGGTAATATCATGGATCGTGTGGCTAAGTCAAATGTCGATGATTTCGTCAATGAAATATAAGATGCATCCAGAGAAGTACTAAGGCTCGTATATTTTCGATTTCATCTTATAAATTTCACATAAAAAACTTACAATTCAGCTCATCAAGTATTGGTGTGCCGTAATTCCATCCATACCTAATTCATTATATAAACAAGTTGATCGTAGAAGATCCAATTTACGGTGATGGTGTAAGGCGATAGAATAGCATTTTCATTTTTTATACATAAGTAAGCTCAGCGTGTCGCCGCTGTCCTGGTAAGTAAGCTTTTAAATCCTCGTAAAAGGTCCATAACCTAACTTGAAAAGGTTTAAGACAAGTTGACTAAGAGACAAATAAACCTCGAAATTTTTGGGACATTTTGCTAAATTATATGTATGTCTGGCTTGTTATGCAGATTGCTTCTTATTATGGCTAGAAATATGCGTGTGAGACTCAAGCAAATTAACCACAATGCAGTGAAGTTCGACAAAAGTTAGATAGACATGCCAAAGTTTTGATAAGTCGGAATATGTACAGATTTTAACTCACATTACAAACTGCTCGACCATTCAAAATAGGCCTAACATTAAGAAATGCAGTCGAGTAATTCAAATTACTAATAGCATACGAAAACTGATTTACAATTTATCTGTGGAGCGCTTAATTTACTGGGAGGAACAAAGCTTACTCAAATTTACCAGTTAGGCCTGGTCTTTATGACGTGAATAATCCTATATATTTTTAAATACGTGCACTTGTTATTTTTAATTTTTCAATATATGCGTAATTAAACATACCTTTACATGATACAGATGTCTAGCCGATTCTCTGCAGCTCGACCTAAGCGTGCCGGAGAGGAGTTTGCGCGGACACATCATCACAACAGTCACTATTCTTCATCATCAACGTCAAACAATAAAAAACCTAAATTCGATATTCGTAACCCTTCAGCTCTTGCACCAGATGCTGCAGATGAAGATGCTGTGCTTGAAGCAGACGTCATTGGGGCGGGAGGTATGGGAACTAAGAGAGGTGCTGTAAACATTGATGGATATGATTCAGATTCAGAGAATGAGGGGTTTGATACCCGTGCAGAGAAGAGAGCCAAAGCGAAGGGAAAAAGAGCTGGAGATGCTGTGCGTCTCGATGAAGCCTTTGAGGAGTTTAATAGTCATGGTAATAAGAAGGGTACTTTAGATGACGAAGAGGAAGAAAATGATGATATGTTTGCGGATCTAAATAGCGAGGAAGATGAAAAGATCCACAACTCGAAGGGTAACAAACACAAAAAAGAAGTAAGGTTCTTGGAAGAAGATGAAATTTTGGGTCAAGTCGAGAATAGCAAATCTAGGAGTCATATCTCTGGTAATTTCGCATTGGATCCGAATGGGAAATTATCTGCACATGCTATGGATGACGAGATTAGTAGTGATGATGAAGAAGATGTGATTTTAAATGCAATTGAAGAAGATGTTGACGAAGAGGTTGGGGCAGGTGGCCTGAAAAGAAACGCGCCAAAGGTTGATGCTTTCAACATGAAAAGTGAACAAGAAGAAGGAAGATTTGACGAAGCAGGAAATTACGTCCGGAAAGCACTGGATCCCGCAGCAAAGCATGATGAGTGGCTAGAAGGATTGAGTAAAAAAGATATAAAGAAGGCAGCAGAAGCACATGACCGTAGAGAAGCAGAGTTGCGAGAAAGGAGGAAACAAGAGGATAGTATTCTCCTACCTGATATACTACGTGTTCTTATTCAACACCTTGAAAAAGGCGAGACAGTTTTGGAGGCCCTGGCAAGACTTGGTAAAGCTCAAATACGAACAAAAAAAATTCCTAAATGGAAGCTGAAAAAGAAGCAAAAACAAAATGGAGGTTTGGATGATATGAAAGGAGATGATCCAAGCCAATCACAGCAATCGTTGGCCGAACAGACTAAGATTAAAGAAGCTGTTATTGCCATTACGGGTGCGGCAGATCAGTTGCTTACGAGAGGACAAACGGATATCTATGAGAATGAGCGGGAGATGTTGATGAGGCAGTATCGAACAGAAGTAGGAACTGACTGGACAGAAGACAGTGGTATAGCTACATAAAAAAACTATTAATACCTTGTAAAATAAAGGAGAAAATTTAATTAACTCATTATTGGCATTACCATATCCTTAATTTTAGCATACAAGTGCTTCCCTATTTATACATGAATATTTTTTATCACCTTTTTAATTTCCTTTCTAATTAATTTCGAAAGGACCATAATCGAACGCCAACATGTTCAATGACTAAACTCAGAAGATTAAGAGAGCTCCATTTTATCATCTTCAATCGTGGAGGGATCATCCAACGAAACGGAAAGATTAGCTAATCCCTCGTTGCCAACAAGTTTTGACTCGAATTCAGCAACGAATTTCGCACTTCGAGCCGAGTCATAGAAGAGTTGGAAACTTCGGTTTACATCTTGAATGGAGACTTGCTTAGCTTTGCGACTCAGAGCAATGAATTGAGAAGTTGATATAAGGTTACTAGCATAACGAATACCCGCTTCTTGTCCAATCTTAGTTAAGAGGACAAGAGCATCTGGACTGAGATCAACATCTTCCTCTTGAGCACGAATGGAGAGTATTTGTTGAATTTCTTCTTTTTGATACGCATGGGTACTAATTATGACAACACGATCGAGCAAGTCGACAGGTAAACCATGAGGACTGCGATAGTTGGTACCCCTGATTCGTGAGTGACCTCGGTTAGATGCCATAATAACAATGGGAGCAAGTTCATCTTCGAGTGCACGATTAATGAAAGAAAAACATTCAATATCAAGCATATGTACTTCATCGATAAAAAGTACACCAGGAATAATCTCAGCTTTACCTTCTTCTTTCCACTCGGCAACCTTAGTATTTATCTGATCCCGAACCTCGCTTCTTATTTCCCCAGTATCACCAGAGAACAGTGCCAAAAATCCTTGGGTCCTTGAATTAATAACATCTATCTCGTGAAGACTGACTGTGTGTACTACATTCTTTCGTTTTTGTAGATCTCCATCAGGACATTGCACAAATTTTGTATCAACACCCATAGCATCGTAATCTCGTGATCTAGCGAAAGATCTTCCTAATTTACTTATCTTTCCCGATGACTTATCAATAGAGATTATATCACCAGCCATAACTCGCTCTTTGGTCATTGAATCTATCATTTTTGCCCCCATATCGTAAACCGATTCCATATCAGTCGTTTTGATTGTTAGTTTTCCCTGTTTGTTTCCACCTGTTACACTTCTATCAATTTGAATTTCGACTACCTCTCCCTCAATTAATTCACTTTCTTCTTTGATACGAACAGCAATCGACTTTCGAAGAGCTTGTTCAAGCGATTCTGTTTTGGACATTTCCAGGGAGAAAATTTCTGATGAAGCGAGTGCTGTAAATGGAACGTCAGGACCCAAAGATTGCGACATTCCCATTGCAATTGCTGTCTTTCCTGTACTAAATAGAGCGGCAGTTAGTTGCAAAGCACTGCGGATGGCCATTTTTGAATCAAAAGTCACAAACTGGGCTTCCACTTCAAAAACTGATTTTAGCTACCTAGGTGGACCAGCAATTAAAACCGCTCGACCAGCAATTTTGCCTTCTTTCACCATTTGTAAAATTATTGCTGCTGCCCTTCGAGCTTTTTCCTGTCCAACAAGACCTTGCGAGGAGGCTCGTGGTTCAAGCGTGTCTGGATCAACTCCCAAGCCCCGAATGTGTGAATGAGCAGCAATGAGATTGAGCCCACGAATTTCCTTGCTTTCTGAAACGGTTTGAATAGCCTTTATGAACATTAGATTTTTAATCTTGCAACCAAAAAAAGATTCAGATATGACCTTACAACAGGCATATTGAAGATGTACTGCAGGAAAAAATTATCACTGTTGTGTTAAGAAAGTAAAATTTTTTGTTAAAGCCCAATATTTAAGTTACTTATCTTCAACTATTCGTGATTGTAATTTAGTTATTTCATTGGCGCCAATATCTTGAGCACGAAATTAACACGCCTTAAGTTCATCGCGCAGCAAGGAAGAGAAACAATCATGGAGCTAAAATTCTCGTTTAGCTTAGCCTTGTGAAAAAGCCCTGATTGAACATAGTTCCTTGGGGAAATGCAATTATGTGTGAATAATACCATCACCTATGGTTCAAGTTAAGTAGATTTAAAATTTATAATTATTCTATAAAATCGAGATCTTTTAACGTAAACCTATGAAATATTGTTGATGGGTAAGCATTTCTACGAACCTACTATGGCAGCAAATCCCGAGTAACAAAATGTCACAGCTCAACAACTCTCCATCCCGTCCGTACGCGTCTAATATCATTGCCCGAAGTGAGGATCCGAATTCTTACATCGGATAACGTAGACAAGCGAACTCTGACTAATCCCTATAGGTGTTCTAAGCGAGCTATAGGCTGGGGCTATAAATATATTCTGTACTATTTACGTTACCAGATTTCAGGTCAACGAGACCGCTATCTAATTGGTCTTTGTTATATGCAAGTATATTGATTCTTATCGGGAGTTCAGGAGTAGAGGAAGGGCAATGTATTCAAGAGTTAGTTATCTTATTCTTTTAGTAGAAATTAATCATACATTCTAGTCTCAAGCTTGCTATTATAGTTCTGTCGAATCTTGTAGTAGTTGAGCCACAAGACATCGTGTGATCAAACATAAATTATACAATCTGACAATAGAGAAGCCTCAGTAGTACTTTCGGAAAAAGAAAACGCTATCCCTATTTAGCGTGAAATATTCGTACCACATCCAATTATCTCCTTTTTACCTTAGTTAAGACCCACTCTACTCCTTACGCCCAACCAGAATCGACGTGTGTGTTTTAGTAGTATTAAGCACAGTAATTACAGGAAAATGTTTTTTGCCCCTCCAAGAGAATATAATGCCCACCCCCCGGCACTTTGCACAAATGTATGAACTAAGTAGAGAACGGTGTTAAGGGCAGTCATGTTCTTATCTTGGTCCTAAGTTAATCGTCACTAAAAAGACTTGTGGACTTGGGATTTCTCATTATTTCATTGGCCGAAACTTGAGCCCTGCTTAGCTTGATCAATTATATTGACTAAACCTACAGACTCTTGGTCTAACTCACTTTAGTCTCTAAAGTATGCCAATGATAATTGAGTGGGAACTGATACTAGCTTGCTGCGTGCACGATGGACAGGGAAGTAGCTTGAAGAGAATAGGACAGGGATGTTAGGAAATAAGGATAGGGGGTAAGTATTATATGTTTCCCTAAATTTATGAATAAGCTATATTCGAGAAAACAACGCTACCAGAATGATTACAGCACCTGTACATCACTATATTACCAAGAGATCAATGAAAGAGATTGAAAACTGACTAAATAATCATGATTCAAAAATTAAATTCGGTTTATTTAATAATAGTCTATATCTTCAGATATTAGGGATACTGATTTTTTGTTTTACTTCTGTCCTAGGCTATATGACAGAAAATGGTTGAATGTTTTTGACAAAAGGTATGGTCGTACATTTTATCATATATTACCTATTGTAAGTCTCTCGAACGCGGATGTTCATGGTAAGAAAAGTGATATCTTTACTTGATTCTATATACTTTTTTAAAGTTTATTGACGCCCCATAATTGTACAAGTGGTAAAACCTTTTGAAAAATAAACTGTTGCCGTATAGTTAAATAATAGTGCACATAGCATAGACTATATTAAGTATGGCATTGAATCTCTTCTGAACTTCTCAGATAAATGGAAAATTCAAGAGTGTGCAAGAAAAGCATCTTTTTGGGCTTGTTCTGAAGTTTTGGGGGGGAAATTAATGATGCTTGGAGATTAGAGTATTAAAAAAGCTCTATTCCTTCTTCGCTGGGCCTGATTGAACGTATCCCTTGCCTTGGTAGCCTTCAGAGGAAATACCCGTTAATGGTTCGCTGTTATTTGCCTAAAATTAAACCATGAGTCAGTTTGCGTCAATTTTGTAGGTGGCTTTATCACAGCAAAGTCGTAAATTATAAATCAGCAAGACATGAGTGAAGAACAACGTATCATGATTGTCGATAGAAAGTGATGCATATCATATTGCAATCAATTCTTGATATCATCATCATGAATCACTCAATGTGTAAAAACTCAACCAAAACGTCCGTAAAATGCCTTATAGCACACAGAAGCCACATAGTGTAAATGAAAGAAATAGACAAGACTCACTCTTAAATATTCATTAGTAGCTTCCTGGTACTCCTTAGTCATCGTTGATGGAGGTGGGCGCGCAAAGGAGCGAATAATACAAAAGATAACGAAGCTTATGCCAACACATAACGCTGTGTATCCTGCTACTTTACGGCCTTCACCAGGTGGCGTCTGAGCACGAGGTCCATGAGGTCCAAAGGCTAGATAGTATGCTTTTATATGAAAACGTCAGCAATGGTCTCTGTGTATCTTTTTAAGGGGCATAGTATTCGACACTTTAAACAAGCTTGAATGGCCAACTAAGACTGTATCAAGAAACAACAAGTAAACATGAAACTAGTGTAGAGTTGAGCGCTATTTTATATAGCAATTTCATGTAAAATGTGAGGTGTAAGAACAAACCAGCTTTTTTCTCTTGGATTGTCATTTCAGCCCAATCCACCTTCATACGGTCCCTCAGCGACATCCATAACTCGGCTTGTTCTTGTGGAGGCAATTTCTCCCATCGCTTTTCGATATCTACAAGTGTTGGATTTGATATTGCGTGTGCCTGTCTAGACTGCATCCTCGTCATCGCCATTGCTAGCGGCTGCCGCATTTCCATACCATTTCTGACTACGGCCCGAATATTTGCAGGCCGAAACATTTTGGTCCTCCGGTATGAAATAAGAAAAACTGGTGGTATGCGTTATTCGTAGGTTGTCTAATGTTGAGAAAATAAATTTGACATGCGGTTTAATTGTGATAGTAACCAGGGTACTATGGTTTAAGATCTAGAAATGGAAGATGTTAGGCGATCTATCCAATTGATTGCTTTCAAGCACGCTGTACTTATGTCATCCTTTCCCACCAAGACCCAGTAAGTTTAAGCATTCATCTGCCTAAGGCAAAAAAAATAGGAAACGAAGCGTCATTTAAAAACAAATTGAGTTCTCAGCCACATTTCATTCGTCTTTTAAAACTGACTCTTAAACGCACGTGACTCTTCGCTGAAGATTCCGCAACCACACCTTTTACAAATATTATGTCTCCTGATTCATGCTCCTTTATATACTTTCATGCCTTCATAATCACGAAGATTCGATACTAAAGACCCATATTCAATTTGTTTGACCCTGCGTCACCCAACGCCTATGACCCTTTCCAATCCCCAATCCCCAATCCCCAATCGAACATCTAGGCCGTCCAATTTCAGCACAATCGTATAACACTAGGTTTCTTGATCTAGACGACCCAGGCAATCTTGCCGAACTTCCACTTTCCTGCGATAAGATGATTACTGGAGTAGGGCTACTCAAAGATGCCCTCTTATCAAAAAAGGAAGTAGCTCAGTAAAGAGCATCAGAAGCAGAGATCCTCTTTGGACCGATTGCAAACATTCTAGACCTACGCTGCGCTTCAAACCCATACATGCCAGCTAGACAAGCGTATGCACTCAACATATTTCTTAATGAACTCGTAGAAGTAGCCTCCAAGCACTTTGAAGCATATATTCGGGGGACTCCTGCCCAACTAACTAGAGTACACGACCAACTGTAGAAGTTGCCTGCTGAAAATACCAATGTGCACACTCTTTATTCAAAAAAAAAGTTATGCTAGTGTTGCTAGAAGTCCTAAAACTTCTACAATGCCTCCTTCTGATTTTAAAAAGAAATTTTTAACAAACAATCTTAAGAAGATAGAAAACGGCCTAGACAACAGACGTTTTCTCAGGCTATCAGAAGAATGCTCCCTACGGAACTACTCAGGTTATGCGCTACTTTCATATATCAAGTCTCAACTTGTTCCTGATAAGGACCTGCTTGTAAATGTGCTTCTAACCAAGACCATGTCCGCTCAATGTCCTTCTAAAGGCAACGTGATCGGTCTTGAAGCTAAAATCCTGACTTCAAAAGTATGAGGAGATGTTCGCATTGAAAAAGCTTCTTGGACCTCCTAGCGTGTCTCGAATGTCCCTCGACGCTATGGCATCATAAATGAACATCTCCAGCATCAACTAGTATCCGTCACCGCAGATTCAGTCTTTGAGGCGATAATTTCTGTAGCCGGCACCAGCCCAGTATCGGCAACGCCCTCCAAAGATAGTAAAGAGGCACCGGAATCCGCTTTAACCACATTGTTTGTTTGGCTACTGGGAAGATATAATCAAGTTCCACGAGCTCTATTCCTTTTTAGATGCCGGACCTTGACACCGATCCTCCCTCGCCGAAGCACAGTATTCCAATGTACTCATTGCTGGCTCTGGCATATCAGTTTCGTATGCTTCTCTACTCTCGATGTCAAATGTGTGGATACTCACAGTACACTGGGGCAAATCATCAAAATCTATGTGCTGGCCCTGCCGATCATAAAAGCCCACCCTGATGCTTCCACTGCTATGGCCCACATCCATCAGACAGCCCCTCTTGTGAGCTTCGCCAAAAGCTACAAATCCTCCGAGGACTGAAGAATAAATCTCCACTACACGGAGAATATACACAAGAACAACTCAAGTGTCAAACTAAGGCCGGCTGCCTCATCATCTCTGACTTTTAACTCCACTCCTGTGGCTGTTACCATAATTAGCTCTTCTAGTAATGCGAGCAATATCAAAAAAAATATTACCTAAGAGCGCGCAACACTTGAAATCCCCTCATCCTCAAAACGGTGAGCGCAGCATAAGAATCCATTCGAATTTATATCAACAGACAAATGAATAAGCTTTAGACAAACTATATTTTCATGAAAATTAATCAAAATCTCGTGAAAAATAACAGCCCGCTTACAATACTCCCCCTCAAAGTTAGCTGTGAAGCAAACTCTTATGAAGCCACTCTAAATCATGCACATCCATTTGCTCTAGACTTAATTGTTATACAAGAGCCTTACATATATCATGATCGCTCTAGAAAAACCACAAAAAATATCCATAAGACTCATATTCTTCTAATATTGATTGGATGACAAATAGACATCGGGTCATCACATATGTTTGCAAAGGTCTTGGCCTCAAAATGGAACAAATCCTCCTAGAATTTAGAGATATAATAATCTTATGCTGGCACTCATTTATAGGTAAAATTCTAAATATATACAATATATACAATATATACAATATATACAATATATACAATATATACAATATATACAATATATACAATATATACAATATATACAATATATACAATACGCCATATAACCCTCATGGACAGAACGCCATACAATCTACACAGTCTCTAATTCCTTTTTTTAAAGTAGTTGTCTTCTGAAAGGAGACTTTAATTTAAATCACAATCGCTAGCAACTTTCTTGGTCTCGTAGCTCAACACTGGGTGCCGAAAAGTTTGTCCAATGGGCGGACGAAAATTATTTCAGCCTTCTTACCCCTAGACAAGACTACGCACAATTCGGTAAATGTTCTTGATTTAGATTTAGGTGCAGGTCCAATAAAAATATATATCCAAATGTTGTATTACAATACATCTTGATGCACCATCAGACTACCCACCACTTTTGACCACAATCGGCTGGACAAGATTCCATGAATCTTTATAGACATTAAGGCTCAAAACCCTGGACATCATTCTCTTTCAACGTCTTCTCGCGATGAAAATTGCCAAAATTGCCCCACTTCCCTCCTTCATAACTTCAGTATCACTATATAAACTAGCAAATGATATAACAGAAGCTATTTAATTCGCGTACAATGGCTCGGCCTGGCGCTCTCTTGGGCATAATAGAGGTAGTCAATGGTGGGCCGATACATGCAAATTAGCCCGGCATGAATATAAGACAAAATAAGGACCAAATCTTAGTTTTGAGGAAGAAAGAAAGGTGAAAAAGTAATAATGCATAGTTGTAAAGAAAGCAAAAGAAATTTACTACTGAACCAAAACAGAAGAAGTCAGCTCTAGTAAAGATGTCTTTTCTATAGTAAAATGGCATCAGAAAGGAAGGACATACCGTTTTTCTCCACTAAGGGATTTCACACATTCAGATAGATCTCCCATTAGTAACTATGTGGAAAAAAGAGAAATACTCATTAGTAATCTACTGATTAACTCTGCTGAAGTCGGCGATATTCTCATGAATCCCCCTACGGTCACTAGGTACTCTCTTCCTTTCCCCAAACTCATAACTGAAAGAATCCAAAATTCTCTTTTACATGCTGGTAGAACAGCACCAGGTGCGGATGAGGTCCCTACTGCAATCACAAAAAACTCCTGGCCTTACATTAAAGACCTTGTTCAATCTCTATCCAGCTCTTACCGTTCATTTGGACACCATCCTAAGTGTTTCCGACTAGCCATTCTATCGATGATACAGAAACCTAATGAATCCGACTCATCCTCTCTCCGCACCTACAGACTAATCGTGCTCCTATCAGTTATAGGAAAAGGGTTAGAGCGCCTTCTCGCTAAGTGAATCGCGTGAATCTCTATATGCTATAGAATACTAGTTAGTCAACAGTTTGGGGTATTACCTTGTAATTCATCTGTTGATCTCACTGTATGCCTTACGCATGACGTAGAACGCGCTCTAAATGAAGGAAAAACTGCGAGTATGCTTGCCTTAGAGATAAAAGAAGCCTTTGATGCTGTTTTACCTGGCAGACTTGTCAGACGTTTGAGAGATCAAGGCTGGCCCGAAAAATTTGGTCGGGTGGGTTAACTTCTTTGCTACAGACGGTTCAGTAAGGACTCGATTAGATGACGAAACACGACCACCTCAAAATATCTTAGTAGGCTATCTCAAGGCTCTCATATCTCAAATATGTTATATATCTCTCCTCTATTCAAATTAGGCAGTTCTATGAAGAAATTTAGATATGCCGATGATGCAATCATAGTTACCCACGATTCATTACATGATAATTGCTATTCCCTTTCTAACTTATTTAGGGAGGCCCTAGACTGGGAAAAAGACAAAGGTACCACTTTCTACCCAGGAAAATTAGAACATATACACTTCTCTTGACGTCCCAACGATAAGGACCTAAACATAACTTCCTCTATTACGTACGGGAGCAAATTAGTATTTGAAAATAGATCCCGCCCTTACTCAAGTTGGGGTGTACTTTGATAAATATCTATTCTTTAAATGGCACACACGGCTGCTCGTTGAAAAAGCAATTAGAGATGCAATTATGTTACTTTGTCTCTCAAACATCTCTAGAGGCGCCTCTCCAATCCATATATGCCAAGCAGTCCTAGCTTGTGTCCTACCCATTGCATATTTTGCAGCTGAGATTTGGTGTCTAGGTCTCAAAACAACTTCAGCAAAAGGGCGATCGACATCTAATCGTGTAGAAGGACACGTCTCCCTAATCCGTAAAGTCATCCTAGGTGTGGTTAGAGCTATACCTCCAGTGTATCGTACTTCCCCCCTTCCCCCCCTGCTCTCTTTGGCAAAGCCGCACTACTCTCCTAAAATTGAACTGGATAAGAAATCTCTAAAGACAACCCTTCGTACCCAACGATTAGCCTCTTGCCACCCATTGAAAAAAAAAAGATTATTTGGTCTAGAAAATACTATCGAAACTTATCTCGCCTCGCTAGATGGGCTCTTAGCCTCCCAGTTGTAGAAAATGTCGATCCATTAGTTAATCCTCCCTAGGAAAACAGAGAAAGCTGGTATAGTGGCATTAAAATTATTACTCATTATCTATTCTCTCTTCCAACAGGCGTTCCATTTCAGGACCTTGTAGCTTACACAGATGCCAGTCATGTTAAGTCTTCGCCCAACTCCCAAGTTGGTGCCGGTATAATTATTTATCAGGGCAGTCAAATTAGCGTGAGGAAGTCTATCCAAGTTAGCCCTCCTCTATCGATGTTTGATGCATATGTCTTCGCTATATTAGCTGCAACAAGAGCCAGCTCTACAAATTCCCGGCTGCACGATATTCAAATGTTCTTTGAATACTGCTAAGTAATCAAAGAGTTGCCCAAATTCTCCTACAGGAACTAGTTGGCTCCTCACAAACAACTTATATTAATTTTGCGGCGCTGGCAACCAAGTGACCTCTTCGTAATCGTTTACTACATACCTTATCTGGAAAAGTTAAGACTTACTGGATTCCTAGCCACCCGGACTATTTAGGTAATATACAAGCAGATACCGCAGCAAAAGAGGCACGACACGCTACTCCTGCACTTGATCTCTCACTTATTTCCCTTTACTTTAAGAGTGCTATAGCCTGGAAAAAAGAGAAAATATAAGTTGCAATCGAAGATTATTGGGTACAACAGGCCTACAAAAATTTTCGTATTGATAGATTTGAATGGTGTTCTCGCGAACTAACACCTTCTTGCCCCCTTCTCCGCCATATCCACGCTGCTCGCACCGGACACGGCGACTTTGGGTCATACAAGGAACATTTTAATCACGCTATTTACTTAGGCAAATGGAGTTACGAGGCTCTGAAATCTCCACTACCCAAGAAAAGGATTTTACAAAAACTTAAGAAATGCAGCTCAATAATATATGGGCACATTTTTAAGGAGCAAGATTACACACGAAGTGGTTGGATTTTACAAAATTCTTCACTGTTATCTACTCCAGATTCCCAATAACAGATAAATCAGGAAGTCGCGAAATATACTCGCTATTCGATCAGATGTACTAGAAAAGTCCAAGGTTGTAAGTGAAAGCCTGTAACCTGTGCCAAATCTCTCCCAGGATGGGATAGGAAGGCGGTCTTTCTGTTCCGATGATGGAATATTCCTCTTTGCATAAGATAAAGGTGCAGCTAGAGGTTTAGAGGCTAGCCTTTGGCATTTAATGAACAAAGGATGGAAGAGATCATATCTTCGAGTCCGCAAAAATGTTCTTCTAGATATATAATCTAGGGTAAGCCTGACGGGATCGAGTCTTGTTTTTCGATGAAGAGTTACATAAAGTGTGGTACGTAAGACTGGTAGAATAGCTCTAGCCACAGCTATTTGCATCTTATCTAGCATATTCAGATGTGTTCTAACTATTTTGCTACTAATTCGAACTCCCTGTTCCCTAGTTTTATAGGGTAACTATATTAGTGCGCTAAAGTATACAATAGGGGGAACGTATGTACTAATGACTTGCTCAGATAACTGAGGGGGTTATTTCTCAGATCTTTCGGAGGAAATTAGGTTTAAAATGTCTTATCACTCATGTGCTTCTTAAATTTAAGCTTTCCGTTAAAGTTGATTCCGAGCCATTTGAGCTAAGAATTCTTCTGGTCAACTTTAATCATAAATAATCAGTAATGACAGGGTAGTTTTTGTTTTTGTCATGATGTTTTGTAACGAAATGTAATAGTTCAGACTTTCCAAGATCATACGTTTGTCCTTCCGTACTGCCTTTTAATAAAGATTAATTAATGGCTTTAGTTATTCTCCTCGCATTCTCTTCTAGAATAGGTGAAGTTTTCATATTGTCACATCGTTTGCAAATCCAATATTGTTCTCCATTTCATCTAGCTTAAAATTTTTTACAGATAACATTAAAAAGACAGGTGAAGTAGGGGAACTTTGTGATAGTCCACATTGAATTTAGTCTCCAGGTCTTACTTCACTGTCAAGTCGGATACAGACTTTACGTTCGCTTGCAAAAGAAGATTTTCGGTTACATATATGTGCCTCGGTTAGCCTTGTTCTCGTAGCCATGTACTAGTCTTCCCGGCAACACTACGTCAAATGTACCCTTAATATCAAAATTGGCAATGGAGATGGTTCAGCTTTTAGGCATCACATCTTCAAAAATGCATGTTGAGAATTTTATAAGATCTAAAAATTTTCACAGCGGTAATGCACCAAGTCTTAGACGGGAAAGAACTCTACAATTTACTACGATCTATAATATGCGCTTAGATATTAATCTTTCAAGCCCCTTTCCTATTACTGATAAGAGAGAAATTGGTCGTTATGATCTGCGAGAGATTCTATCTAATTTATTTGGCTTTTGAAAATAGCTAAATTGTAGAACGAAGACATATAGGGTGATACCAAACTTTGAGACAATCCTGGAAAATATCAAAAACAGTAGCCGAAATTGAAGGCCATACGAAACGTAGTATAGTTGTTGACATCTCTTCTCTACCTAGTGTTGTGGATCTAGTTCCAAATTATGGCATATAATATTTGAAACTCGGTGATTTGTAGAAATAGAAGCGAGCAAGAGCCGAAAATAGGTTTATAATGATCTATATATTCTAGTTTTGTTTGAACTCAAAGTAAGTTTCTCAATAAATTATGTCGTTTTCCTTTTAGCATCTGAGCCATTTCATTTTCGAGGTAACATGGATTTACTAGAGAGGGGTGCAAAATTGTACTTTGCTCGTGTACCATTCTAAGAGTTTAAACGCATCTTTACACAACTAGCTTCATCCAGTTTTTCCGAAAAAAAATTGAATTTAGCTTTCTTGACCACTTTTCTCTAGGTCTTTCTGTTAGCTTTGCTGAGGTTACTAGAATTAGAGACGTCTCGAAACAATCTTTTGACCTCGCTATAAGTTTAGTCCCAAAAAGATTGCTCCTTATTATGCGATAGAGATGTGATACTGAGTCTAAGAATGACCTTTGCAAAACTCATAAGAGGTTTTCAGTCCTACTTTCAACGTATAAAGGTGGTTTCTAAATAGGGGTGTTTAAATTTTGTGTCTGTATTGTGATATAGTTACGAAAAACTTTTTTCGACCGTAATCCCAAATCAAGGTTTAGTAGCTGGCAGCATGCGTTTTGAAAAACCTAGAAATATGATTATTATAGGAAAATGATCTAAGGTCACCCCTTTTTCAGTTCTTTCTGAGGAAATGACTCATAAAGACACAAGTAGTTATGAAGTGATAAAGAAATCTAGGCCGTTTCCTCGATTGTGAGTAAAGACATCTACTTCTGAGATTAATGTATATTTAACATCTTCAAGCCATTCAGTGAGATATTTTCATGCGGCAAAGTTGATCCTGAATAAGATGATGCTGGTCCTTATGATTGAGGCTTGGATCCGCAGCAAGTAGTAAATTTGTATTGTCAAAGTTTCTGGTCAAGAAAAGTAAGTGATCCGCAACAGCGTCTGGATAAGTAGCTCTGGTGGAAGAGGGCTCCCTAATTCTCACATCCTTGAGTGAGATCAGGCGTTCTTGAGAAAATATACAGTCTGGATATTTTCTGTTGTAGGTGAGCACTAGATGTCAGATAAACCAATGATCAGTAGGGGAAATACATTCATAAGTAGGATGTTTGTTCTATTTATTCATTGAGATTGGATTAGTCAGGAGGCTTCAAACAGGTCGAAAGATGTGCAGATCTGCCGCGAGCTGAGGTGGCTGTTTCGTTGAAGAGCCCCTAACAGGCAGGTTTAATGTTTGCTCAAGTATCTGTTTCCTTGTTTGTGGATGCAGCCTGGATAGTTTGAGATGATATTATGTCATAGTGAGTATTTTTTGAGGTACATTTTAATTACAGATGCTACTTTTCGAATATGAGCTATTTCGGTCTTTGAAAGTAATTTCTGGTCTTTTCTTAATAGCACCAAATACTCCAGAAAGTCTATTGGGTGCGAACCATAGCAGTTGACATTTTTAGGTAGACATTCATGGACTCTCGACGGGTCATAAGTAGTATGTCCCTACTCATAGTGTATTGTGAACTCACATATCTGGCAGTGGGGGTTTCTTATACAGGTCTGTTAATTGTGCCAGCCAGAACACTTTGAAAATTGTGGTTTCTTGTTCTCTATTATAGAGACTTTGTATAAAAGTGTACACCAAGAAGTTGGAGGACTCTTCACAATTTTGCAGTTCTCTCGGGGAAAAGAACAACCCAATTCCTCAAGCTAAGGTGCTCTGACCCGTCGGAATCGCGAGTTACAATGACACTAATTAGAGCATTACTAGTAAGACCTTTATAGCTGGCTTCAGCTATCATGTCATTCGATCAAATACTGAGCCATTGAAGCCCGTGCATGAGGAATATATACCTAAGAGAAGATTACCTTGTGTTGTAATGTATCCGGTGTTGATTCGCAGCAAAATCGGCTACATTCGTATCAAAATAAAGGGCCGTTTGCATATATACTTCCTTAAGCCGAGATGAGATTTTTTTCTACTGATTTTCACGTAGTTGTTAGGCCTGTCAGACTACCGCGTTCATTGTGTCGTATTTTTACTCTTTAGTTGTCATCGAAAACGATAGCGGTTAATGAAAGGGTTCTAATTATTTTGAAGAAATAAACGGAAAAAACTACTATTTCGTATGTTACTGTAACCTGATAGAGTTTATATAAAGGAATGTTTCAATGTAAATGGCTTTATCCATGATGAATGATGAAAATGTAAACATTAAAGGTAACCTATTTGTACTATTTCAACTTGGCGAACATTTAGCTCACATGACGGTGACGCAAATTTACAGTTATTTTTTAACAAAACTGGTCACCAGTAAGAGGAAAAACCGATTAGAAGATTGATTTTTATGGCAATCAATACATTATTCTCTCGTGGGAAAGACTCTCTCCAATTAAAGATAAAGTATTGATTCGACCTTTAAATCAATATCCAAAGGAAGATTTGTACTTTTTGTTTTCCTGGACATAGTACATTGGTTAGAGAAGTGCATGAGATCTTTTAGCTGGTGCAAAAGAAATTAGATGTTTCACTTGCTAATGCAGCAAATTTCCCTCATTTGCATAGCCTTCACAAAATAGCCTAAATCAATTCTACCATCCTCAGTAAAAATGATTTGTAGTGTATGTGACACTCTTATGAATTAAAGTTATCGTAAAATTGCTCTTGTAGCAGAAATGAGCAGATAGGTTATTAATAACAATCTAAAAGAGTAGAGATATTCCCAAACATTTTGGTGGTTTTTATTTCATCTTGCGTCATAATAGAATTGTTAAATTAGCTGAGCCTTGACACCTTGGTAAGTTTCTCTTGGCCATAGTCCATCACGATGCAGTCATGTACAACGTTTCAAAAAAATTCGAGCTATATGAATAAAATTTTTGGACACGGACCAGAGGTTTTGAGCGGAAGTATGCTAAAATCCTCATGAATCCATCTTGACCCACAGACAGCGAACGGGCGGATATCATCTCAAAATTTAACAAAATAATCATAGCAATAAGGCCGTAAATTAATGCTAGCTTATGTGTGTGTCATGATTCAAAGAAAAATCTTAAGTAAAACAGTGAAAGATGCAAGATTTATACAAATCTGCAACCGATATTTTGGCAGGATATGACATCGAGGCGGGTCCGGCGAACAAAGAAAATTTGAGACAAAAAACCGCAAAGTCTGTAGACCTTTATTCAAACCTGACACAAATTTAATTGAGGAGGCCAATTGGAATATGTTGAACATATTATCGAGTTTTTCTCTAGTGGAGCTTGGGCGGTAGGTCACCGCGCGATAGGTGCAACCCTTCTGAATGTTGCGTCATTCATGTCAAGTAGTATTCTATTTCATTAAGTATTCTTATCTTAGAGCTTAGTCGGAAGTAAACTTATCTAAATAATCAGTCGCAAGGATATCGTCATATTGCGCTTATCAGCTAGTAGGATATTGCACTCACATGATTTTACTGTTGCGGAACAGCTTTAAAGCAGAGATCTCCTATTGCACAGTGACACTTAGCTGAACAGTCGCTCCTGTAAGATGTTGTTGGACTGTATTTAAACATATGTATGGATTATCCACATCTGCCAAATAAAAGAGTCAACGGCCAACGGGCTACTAAACGCACAAAGTGCATAAAGTAAGATGATGTTCATTAATGTATAAGTTTCCGCTAAGAACCGGGTCTGGCACGGCGGACGGGCGGGCCTTAAGATCCTTATGCCGTGCGTCTCGGTTGACAATCCTTGGCGAAAGTATTGTGGCTCAACGTCAGTTATTGTGGAGAGCTGTTCAGCTTCAGTCACCCACAATAGGAGTTGAAGATGATCAGGTAATTTTAAAACACGTGGGTCGCGTTGAAGAGACGCAATCCAGATCCTTGAGAGTCGCTATCAATGTCAGTTAGGTTAGGATCTAATCAAATTTTAGGCAAGACTCACTCCAATTGTTCTCAACGTCGAGTCGGTGAACATAAGTTTTCGAAGCTTGGAGCAGCACTGTTTGGGGGCAGCTCTGATGAAGTGCCGCGGTGGTGGGAAAGTTTTGCACAAACACTATCTATCGTGCGAGCTATTCCAGACGTTAGTTGGCTGTTAGTATGACGTAGATTTGGGCTCCTAATTGGCCAATGAAAAATCTATCAAGGTTCGTGTGACATCTATTTTCTCACCTCAACCTTGTAGACCCCTGCTCTGCACCTGGCCAATTATGCGTTAGCGCCAGCCTCAACAAGAGCCACCCCGCTTCCCTTATATTTTTATTAAGCTCTCAAATCTCTCTACAACTTCAATTCCCTCTCTTTCAACAAATCTCAAGATCACATTATCACTCATACTTTAAACATTTACAGGTAAGTTTCTGACTTTAAATAGTCAATCTCTTTGCCATTGTAGTCACTCAAGTAAAATTTCTCACAATTGAACAAACTTGTAACATTTGACATTATTACATTTGACATTATTTTTCTCCAAAGTGGTTTTTCCTCTGCACTGTTAAATAATAACTAACTCAATTCTAAGAAATTTAGACATGGCACCTACTAAAGTTGGAATTAACGGCTTCGGACGCATTGGTCGTATCGTCTTTCGTAACGCTGTTGAGCACTCAGATATTGATATTGTTGCGGTCAATGATCCATTCATAGAGCCAAAGTATGCGGTTAGTATTTATGACTTCAATTTTTCTCATAAGTTGACTAATGGATGGCCTAAAGGCGTACATGCTAAAATACGATTCAACACACGGCCAATTCAAGGGCACAATCGAAGCAGTAGATGACGGTCTGATAGTAAACGGAAAGAAAGTAAAGTTTTATGCCCAGAGAAATCCAGAAGACATCCCTTGGGCTGAGACCGGTGCATACTATATTGTCGAGTCGACCGGAGTTTTCACAACCACCGAAAAAGCCAAAGCTCATCTCAAGGGTGGAGCTAAAAAGGTTGTCATTTCAGCTCCTTCTGCTGATGCCCCTATGTATGTCATGGGTGTGAACGAAAAATCTTACAACTCAAATGTTGATGTTATTTCAAATGCATCCTGCACAACAAATTGCTTGGCCCCTCTTGCCAAGGTTATTCATGATAAATTTACTATCATTGAAGGTCTCATGACAACGATTCACTCATATACCGCCACCCAAAAGACAGTAGATGGTCCATCAGCCAAGGACTGGCGAGGAGGACGAACTGCTGCCCAGAATATAATCCCAAGTAGTACAGGAGCTGCAAAAGCAGTCGGAAAAGTTATTCCAGAGCTTAATGGAAAACTAACAGGAATGGCTATGCGTGTACCTACTGCTAACGTTTCTGTTGTCGACTTAACTTGCCGCATTGAGAAGGGTGCCTCTTATGAGCAAATTAAGGCCGCTATCAAAGAGGCTGCCAACGGCGAACTAAAAGGTATGTTTATTAATTATCATTATATATATGCTAACTTAAAACTATAGGCATACTCTCATATACTGAAGACGAAATTGTCTCAACTGATTTGATTGGTGATAATCATTCATCTATTTTTGATGCAAAGGCTGGAATCTCGCTCAACAATAATTTTGTAAAACTTGTATCATGGTACGATAACGAATGGGGTTATTCTCGCCGTGTTTTGGATCTTCTCAGTTACATATCAAAAGTTGATGGAGCCAAATAAATTGATGTAATTTTTTAAACCCAAATCTAGAAGGCTTAAGTCTTCTATATTTGCAGGGACAAAGATAAATCATGATGAGAAACAAATAAAATTCTCTTAAAATGTTATCATAGTCAATGTCATGAAATATATACAAAAGTGATTTTCTGAAAATTACACTAAAATAATTCCAATAGACTAGCTTCAATTTTTTTGTGAACATGGTCTAAATAGTGTAAAATCAATTCTTATAAGAAAAAATTAGCTCGTCAAAGGTGGGATTCTAAGCTAATGAACGTACACTTTTGTCTACATTCCTCAACTATACACATGCTACAATTAAAACGCTCATTATGATAGGTAAGAAAATACTCAGTACGGGTCCTGATGCAATAAATATCATTTTTATTGGCACATAACGAGAGTAAGTTTAGGTCATAAAAGATGAATAAATATATACGGAATTGGCAAAGCCCTCTATCTTATGAGACGGTCTTGTCTATGTGTATTGTCAAATATAATTGATGCATATTTTCACTACAATAATAACATTTTTGAATAACTTAGACTTATCGATTTAATCAACTGTTGGTTGAGAGTGTTATACAGACTGTGCTAACTGATAGGGAAATTCATTTCACTCGTTGTAAATCACAGATCCGACTAACTATAAACTCCAGTTATTCAGTCAATATCGCAATTATATAGATGCATGTAATGCGTTTGAATTACCCGAAATTCGATGGAATTGTTAATGAAGTTAAATATTGATAATCTCGGGCTTCGATTTCTTTGAAAAATACGAAAAAGTTACATTTCTAGATAAAATCTAACCAAGCAGCTCATAATATCTTCAAGTTTTTAACAATTAGCTGGGTCATTAAATTTTCTTACCTTTTCTTTCTTTTCTTTGATGGTCAGTAATTTACATCAACTCTTTGGCAATCAATACCTTTTCCTCAAATGGAGAAGACTTTTCCCATTTAAAATAGAGTATTAATTCGACCCTTGATTTTATTTCGAAGGGTGGATGTTCAACAGGACGAGTCCAGAATAAAATCAGTTTAATTAACAAATTTACAAACAGAAGAAATATGATTACACTACTTTTTTAAAAACATAGTATTTATATATTTGATATAAAGACATCGCTGTTTATTTTACGCTTTGAGTAGTAACCTATTAACTGTCATGTTTATCTACAAAGTAGATGGTAATGGAATGTGGTGTTTTTGGTGGGTTTTTTGATTAATAATCTTTACGGAGAACTGAAGGGCCTGGAGTAACTTTTAGTTAAACCACTTGCTTCAGATTTAAATTTCAAGTCCGACTGATCCCTCTAGAAAGGACTACCTGGTTAGCATGTCCTCGTTCTATAATCTTGAACCTCAACCTTCCGCTTCCTGTATCCTTCACACAACTGCAGGTGATATTGCTCTTGAGCTTTGGGCCTCTCAACTGCCTTTAACATGTCGTAATTTTCTACAACATTGTATCGACGGATATTATGATAATACTATTTTCCATCGCTTAGTTCCAAACTTTATTATTCAAGGAGGTGATCCCACAGGAACTGGAAATGGTGGTGAATCAATTTATGATGGCGGTGCTTATGCAGAGTCACGCGAAGAAGGTGGTATCTGGCCTATGGAAGACAGGAAGGGTAAAAATGCAGGATCACAGGGAATTGGATTCAAAGATGAGTTCCATAGTCGCATAAAGTTTAACAGGAGAGGGTTATTGGGTATGGCCAACGATGGTCCAAACTCGAATGGAAGTCAGTTTTTTATTACACTTGATAATACACCAGAATTACAGGGAAAAAATACAGTTTTTGGGCGAGTTCAAGGCGAAACGATTTATAATGTTGCACGTATGGGGGAAGCAGAAATTGGTGAGGGAGAGAGGCCTCTCTATCCCGTCAAGATTACAGGGGTTGAGATATTGGTTAACTTTTTTAAGGATATGACCAAAAGAGAGAGGGTTGCGCCTATAATAACTCTTTTATCAAACCAGGACAAAAAGAAAAAAAAGAAGCTTGTCAAAAAATTGTTAAGCTTTGATGACGGAAGTGAAGATGTAAATGAAATGCAACCTGTCGCAAAGAAAAGAAAATATGATTCAAGGATTGTTGCCGATGTTGTTGATGGCCTAGAATTAAAACCAAAACCTCTTACCAATGCAGAAAACGAAACTAAAATTCTTGGAGAACCGCATGAAAGAGAACCACAAAAAAATGAAATCACAGTGGCCAATATCAATCCAACCAAAAAAGATAACCCTCCTGAACCACCTTCTATTAGCACAGTACAATCTAAAACAAGAGAATCATCTTCACCTGAGCCTTCAAAAATAGCTCCTTCGTTGGTTGAACGTACAAATGCTCAAATAGCCGAGCTCAAAGCCTCAATGAAGCGGAAGATTCAGGTAGTATCCACACCACAAAAGAAAGTATCTATATTTGAATCATTGATTCCAAGTACTTCAATGCGAGGTCGAAAGCGAAATCCCGGTGAAAACTTACCACCTAATCCAAAAACACTCGAAATTCTCAAAGCATTTCAGACAAAACTTGAGCAGACAACCCCAATTTCTCCTAATTCTGTGTCAAAACCTAAAACATCAGAATCGAATAGCCCTACTGTATCTGTAAAAGAAATTGATGCTACCGAAGATGATGGAGGTATTGTATGTGATCTTCACTTTGTTGTATCTTGCCAATCATGCTCAAAGTGGGATATAAATCCTGATGATAGCGCTGGAATAGATGGTTCACAGTCAGAATTCAATGGAACTAGTTGGATGTCCCATAAATTAAAATTTAAGGAAGATAAATTGGGTAAGGATTTAAGCTACAGAAAGAAAGCAGAAGAAGACTCGGTAGTAACCGATCCACGGGAAAAAGCTAGAGCATTAAAAGAAGCAAATGCCAAGCGTAAAGCAAGGCTCAATGTCAATGGTGGAACTAAGAGAGAATGGGATAATCTCCAGTCTACGAATTCTAGTCGAACCAGTAATTATTTGGAAGGGAAAAAATGAGAAAATTAGTTCATTTACGAAAAATCTTTATTCAAAAATGGTTTGTATAAACGTCAACCCCACCTACTAGTGTATCCTAAGGAGTTAACAAATATAATCTCACAGGTCCTCACCGTAAGCTAACAAACTATCACTAAGGTTTCCAGGAAAATAATTTAGAATTATTTCCATAACTTATAAATGGCTATGAAAAAGTATGAAATGCAAGTCGTGTTGTGTATAGTCAACCCTCTCCCCGCGCCTACACAAATCCCGATGTTCTCTATATCGGCTAAATTAATCGCGATATCGTAGTACTCAATTGATACTGTCGTATCAAATCAAATTCTAGGGAGAATTAGGATGTGACCTTATAAATCGTATTATTTAGGTAAACACTACTAACTGATGGTTGCAAGTATAACAAGGTTATTTGAGCATAAACCCCTAATTTTTCTCTCCTAGCGAGAGTGCATGATATAAGTTTCAATAATTAGTTATTTCATGGTGATAAAACTCAGCTATAATTTTTTAACCATTATTATGATTACCTTTTGATAACAAGAGATACATCAAAAACTGATCCAAAAAAAAAAAAAATAGAAAATTTATTTTGTAGTTATACGTTTTGGAGGCAAAATATAAGTATAAGGAGTCTAAAACTAAGCATCTACCCTTTAGCGGTATCATTTTGGGATTTAACTGACAACTTAAAAGCTCTACTTAGGTCTACAGAAGTTTACCCTCTGAAATGCCACGATAGCTTTGTAGCACCCCTTTTTTTTGAGTAGGGGTATTCAATCTCCTAATTTAAGGGCATAAAGCATCAAGATACTCAGGTTTGAGATGTAAATTTATCGCCCTGGATCTTTTTTTTTTTTTCGAATTTCTAAAAAAATTGAACACATTCATGTGATTACTATGATTTGTGAAGTGTGAATTAGACAGTGAAAGTTTTTCGAGAGATTTCGTTGAACATGTACTTACTTATATAAGGCTACAATGAAACATATATTTTTTCCATGACAGTTTCAGTGATTTTGTGTAGAGAAACTTTGATGCACATATCTTGATAGTCCCTTTCAAATAACAGATTTTATTTTCCACTGTTTTCGATTAATTCTGCGCCACTTCGCACCACACCAACAAGTGCGCCAGTCTGAATGACTTCAGATCCTCCTCCACTAAGACGGTATTCTATGTCCGCTAATCCGTCTATCCATGTGATCATAACAGGTGGTGGCACATCCAATTTCATAAGCTCTTCAGTTAGAGATGTAATGATGTCTGCAAGGGCAAGACCGTGCAAGGTTTTTAATTGATTGATGGTCTTCAAACAGGAAAGTACATCCGAGGTTTCAAGCAGTGTATGTAATATCTTCTTGATATCTGACGGGTGCGGGGAAGCAATACATTCATAAATGGTGGTTTCAGTTATAGTTTCTCGCTCTTGGTCTATACTAGGTGTCTGAGGGGTTCCATTTGAGCTTAAGGGTTTACCTGGTCACATGTTGGTTTTTGGTTAAGATTTTGAGGATGTGGTGATACCTACTGCTGGCATGGCAAGCTTGAAGAACGTTCAATGCTCGCCTCATGTCTCCTTTGCTAAGTCTAACTAAGGCCTTTATGGCATCTGAATCTATCTTAACATCTTCTTCTATTATTACTTTGTCTACCAACACTTGGATGTCTTGTTCCTTCAAAGGACTGAAGCGAAATCTAGTACATCGACTTAGCAAAGCTGGACTAAGTTTATGAGCGTAGTTTGCAATAATGCAGAAGCGTGTATTAGTTGTGTATTTCTCCATGATTCGTCTCAAAGCCATTTGTGCTGTCGAAGTCATTGCATCTGCTTCATCTAAAATGATGAGCTTATATGATGCTACAGGGTTTGCTGCACTAGAAGATGGGAGCATATTAAAGATTTGTTTAGTGCTTGCAAAGGTCTTGATCTGTTCTCGAACTACATCAATTCCTCGATCATCTGAAGCATTCAATTCGAGGACCATCTGGCGCAAATTTTTACTACCATAAATTTGTCTCGCAAGAGCGAGGATAGTGGATGTTTTACCCGTTCCAGGAGGTCCATATAGTAATAAATGCGGGAGTCTCTAAAGATGGTCAACCGTATTCTTGACTGAAACTCAGAAGGATGCCATCTTGCATTTGTTTCAACAAATTTATTAACTGTTGCTAATATATCTTGGTGTCCAGATAGATCTGCCAAAGTATCTGGGCGATATTTTTCAACCCTGATGATATTATTAGTATTTTCAGACGCGTTCAAAATATCGAATACTTGACTTGCCATGGTAAGTTGTCTTCAGCGATGTTGGGTAGAACTGAAGCACTTTTCTTTCCTTTTGAATTAATTATTTCTTCGGTATTTTCTGCACTAGAAAAATCGCCTAAGTGAGTAAGACAGTCCGACATACTAAGATGATAAATTCTCTTGTTAGATATAGCCGGTTACAGAAAACTCACATACTAGGCATAATATTTGTAATTTTACGCGATGACCACACGCAACACTAAATTCTGGATAAAATGGTTGAAACTACGGATTCTATTTTTTTATTTTCACTAAATCCTAGAATCGAGGATATAAAGGACTTAAATTTTCATCTGTGCTTCTATCTTTGCTGCGCTCACAACATCTAATTTGGAGAGCCGCAGATGTACATCACATGGGTAATAAGATACTAAGCGAAAAAAACTCGCTACCCCTTATTTAATTTCTGAAGACATGCTTTACATTAGTAACATGAGCATTATACATTACAGTGTATGTCCTTTACTTGGTCTAGTGGTTTTTTTTAAGTTTGATGATTTAGAGGTTAAGTGAGTTTTAGTAGTGTTCGTAAGATGTTGTTTCTACTTCAGACATTTCTTGATAAGGTTTATATTCTTGTTTTTCTGCCTGTCACAGCATTTTATTTCACAGGCAATTAAATATATGAATTTTCCCTCTTTTCTTTATGTTCTTTCCTGTGGGGTAATTTTCAGAAATCACAAAATAGTTTTATCCATGTGGCTTCAGTATCCCCAACCATTTTTCCAGCCTTGAGAGATTCTTATTTGACAGTAATCTTTCTCATTTTTTCCCACTCTTTTCTCTCATTCGAATACCAAAGTGGTACAGTCCATAGCAGAGTTCTTGAGTGGTTGTTAATCAACTAGGCCAACTTTTTCCGTAGAATTTAACAGAATTCGTTTAAATTTTGGCATTTGTGATCTAGTGATTGTATGAGAGAGATAAAATTGAGATCTAATTGAATTATATTTCAGCATCAATTTTCCTACTTTAAGAAGGATAGTATACTAGGCTCAAATATGAGAGTTTCTGTATTAAATAACTAATTAAATAAGCTTTCATGGAAAAAGCTTGCAAATTCAAGATTTTCGGCTCTTGTTTTTCTTCTATCAATATTATTATAGGTAGCAAGGATTTTAGGCTCTTGAAATTATATCGTCAAATACTCTTTTTATTAGCTCAAAGATTTTTAAAATTTCCTCATGCAATAAATTATCCGCATGTCAAAAGATAAGAAACAAAATTTTTAAATTTTGCAGTTTCAATAGCAGACTTTTGATTATTGTGAACAATTTAAAATTTTTGACTGTTGCTTTTCGCTATTTTCGACATCAAATCCCCCAAAAAAGGATACAAGATACTTGTTTTCAAAGAGATTAACTTTGAGTAACTCTATCTAGCGTTAGCCGAATCAGTCAGAATATAAGTTATCTATTCACCTTGGGTGAAAAACAAGTAGCATCAAAATTCTTATGAAGAAATGATACAAATGAAATGAAAAATGTTAGCTAGAGCCCATATCAGTCATATCTTCGTCTTCAGTTTCGTCGGGATCAGGCAGTGAAGGTATGATAAGTTCTTCCCAGGCGATAATTTTACGAGCCATAAATGTTGTTGCTTCAGGATAGAACCTATGTATTTAATGTCAGATAAATAATATAACGGGATTTGAGAAACTATGTAGCGCCAGCACATGCACTATGATATCCGTGTTTGTATTTATGATAGGTGGAATGAAATTTCAACGAGATAGAATTAGATATACATACAATCCAAGCATGGTATTTATAGTGTTACACCCTTTTGCCTTGAAAACGTCTCCGTACCGCATCTTGTGCACCATTTTTACACTTTCGTCATTACTCCAAATTGGATGATTCTCATTAATGTAGATTAGACTGTTATTACGATACCATGCAGCCAACTTAAGGTCAATCTCGCTTCTTACGGGTTTTAGACTGCCACTGACAAAACATATGATACCAGTGATAATGTGACGACAATCACGCGAAATAAGGAGTTGCCTTATACCCATGTGAGCATGACCAACTCCGAGAATAGTCAGGGAAGTTGGGGGTTTTGAGGCTGTTGCTGGAGAATGCGGCTCTATGTA
The DNA here is from genome assembly GCA_003957845.1 of Oidium heveae. Classification (NCBI taxonomy): domain Eukaryota; kingdom Fungi; phylum Ascomycota; class Leotiomycetes; order Helotiales; family Erysiphaceae; genus Oidium; species Oidium heveae. The sequence goes on along the minus strand of QVIK01000041.1, from coordinate 6,062 downwards.
ATTATCGTAGATATAACAAAGTACCTCCCGGGAAATGTTAGATAATTCAGACTCCGAAAGCAATGATGATCGCGGGTTGGCTGGATCTATAGCCGAAGAAGGCCTACATTGAGGTAAAACGACCGATATCATTGCCATGTCTTGACTTGTTGCCCAAGTTAAATATGACAGTATACCATTAGACTGTATTGATAAGCTCGGAATTCAAAGGAAGAATTGAAGGACCTACTATGTATGAGTTATGTGCAAAAGTTATATTTGTATAAGGGTCTGGTTGAGCTATCAGCTCGGGACTAAGAGTATTATTAGCTAGGTAACAATAACAAGGAAAAGGTACATAACGGATCATGAATAACCATAAGAATCTTTCTTGCTTTAAATAACTCAGGAGATGCTAGAACCATATCTTTGAATATTAGATTTGGGGCTGTTCTTTGAATAAATAACGGAACCATTCCAAATTGCTCAGCAAATATGTTTTTCTCTGCAGCCCGTGCAACCTCTGATACACGCTGAAAACTCTCATCCTTGAAGTCAGGGAATGGTATAACACCCGGTCGCATACAATCCCAATGTACAGCTTGAATTCGTCTAACATTATCGAGAGTGTAGGCTGAGTCTTTATTTAAGGGTGGTATGATAATACGTTCTGGAGGCTCTCCCATAAGGGTTTTAGCTACGGCCAAAGCTGATCGAGAGATTGCACCAATATTGTAACCGCCTTCTAAACAAACAGCAAGTTTACCATTTGCTAAAGACATGAGCATATGTGTCATATGAGAATAGCAAGCAGGCGTAACGAAACATCCACCTAACTCGTCCCCAGCTGCTGCATCAAATCCAGCAGAGATTATTACAAGGTCCGGATCAAATTCTTGAGCAATTGGCATAATTATCCTCTGAAAAGCAGCCATATACTCACCATCTCCGACCCCTTGATCAGCCCAGCCGATATTAATATTTCTGCCCAGACCTGCACCCTTCCCACATTTATCTATATTGCCATCAGGGAGACTGTCATCCTCTGGTTGACCTGGATAAAATAATCCATTCTGATAAACATGAATTGAGATATACAGGACATTAGGATCCTCATAGAACATATTCTGTGTCCCATTTCCATGATGTACATCCCAATCAAGGATCAAGACTTTTCGACAAGTATCTGGATATTCTTTTAGGCACACAGTTGCTGCCATAGGCACATTGTTAAATATACAGAATCCCATCGACTCATTTGACTCAGCATGATGACCAGGGGGTCTTATAATAGCAAATGCATTTTTTACCTTTCCTTCAACAACACTTTTACAGGTTTCTATTGCTGCTCCTGCTGAAATCAATGCTGCTTCAGCTGTCAAGTTCCCCACGTAAAGTGATTTCCTCCCAGAATCAAACTTAGCACTTAGATCTCGGAGTTGCGCAGAAGTCATTTCATTTAATGATTGGACCCACTCATAATGAGCAGATGTATGAACAGTGCAGACTTCAGATCGTCTTGCTTTTCGTGCAGCTATTCTGTACATGAAAGATGTTGGTGAGGCTTTGAGCGCTAGCCTCAGTTCTATTTCTGGCCCCGTAAATATTAGACCAGCATCTTTAAAGTGTTGAAAAATAGCCGCTATTCTACTGGGGTCCTCTGGATGATGAGGATCAGCTGAAAAATCTGCATTTGCGTGCAATTTCATCCTATCATCATAACAACATCCAGTTGGGAGGTAAGATTTTCGGGAAATCACAGGTTGAGTCTTTGTTATTGACAATGATTTGGTATTTTTATCTATATCATCATCTTCTTCGATTGATATCTCAAGACCGATTCTACGACTGTGGTTCGATCCATTTACAGCATTATACTTATCACATTCCATGGCCATCTCATTTTTAGTTTCTGGCAGAAGTTTAAATGATGATTCCATTGAATATGAAATAAAGATGCCGAGTAGGTGACAAGGGTGTCGCGGAGAAGATCAAACTATACTCGATTATTTCCCAACTAAATCCTCGTTTTGCTCTTTAATTGGTTTTTTTCTGGCCTAAAAAGTTTTACTGGTTTCAAATTAATTGATACATCAGAGTATAATGATGTTTGATAACCTAAACCGACGATCTTGTAATGCGGTACCTCTAGGACTATGCAGATTATTTTTTACTAGTATGAATACTTATTGAAAACAAAAGGGAAGACTTGGCTTTCCTCGTGCGATTAAGTAATTCAGACCCAGATTGAAAGATAGAAATGCATCAGTTATCGGCTCGAAGGAAATGAAGGCGAACACGATGGCCCTTTCAGTGCTTTATAGTCATGTGACTTTGACCTCTTAAAAGACCCCTATTATACTGTGGATTCTAGCATCCATACTCATTGGCTTTGATAGATAACACGCTGGCCTAAAGCATAGCATTAATAGTTTAGGAAAGTCAATATTTTGTAAGGAATCCTAAGGCTGTGGGTTGATTTAGTCAGATATGAAGCCAATTATCGTCACACGTATGGTTGCATGGTAAAGATCATCTGTACCAAAATTCCGGGGTACTTATACTCGATCCTTGTGGTGACATCATTGGCAATGAATAAAGCACAAATACACAGGACGTCACAAATAAATCCCTCCTACGAGGACACTTTATCCAACAAATACAGGCTGTGAAGATACTCTCTTCGATATCTTAATCACCGTCTTTTAAAGATGAAAACACTTCGTTAGCAATCTTATATTTCACAGCATTTGTACAAGTGTTTATGAACGAACGATAACATGTGCATAAGATGACAATCATTAGTAACTTTCATTGAAGATTAACCATATGCATTCATTCGAATTCCTGACCGCGCATAGGAAATTACGCAAGTGTTAATTAAGAAGAATTTAATGTGATTACCGTCTTTGCAGCTCTTGTTATTTGTTTAAATTTACATTATATATGGCATGTATTTTGACTTATTTGACTTTCCATCACTGTAAACCAGAGTCCAGACCTTTAAAGAGGTACCCAGTATATTGTGGGAGGCTTAAGCTATAAATTCTTTGATAAAGAAGGAATAGTTATTAAGGGTTTTTTCGCCACGAAGTCGTCGTCGGTGTTTTTATGTAAATAAAAAAAGAGTTTCACGCAAGTCGACTTGAGCGATTCTATTTTGATGACCTTGGCTGAGTCTCACATCAGATGTAGCTTATTCAATTAGGAATAGGCTGTCATAAAACTTAGAAAACATTTATTTGCTCTGTCTCAAAGATACTAGTGTTGATCGCCAAGGAAAAGGAAGCCTGCTAAGTTTGGCTGTCTTTTGATAAGTTCGATTTTCAAACACTAGGCTTCATTAATGATAAAAAAGCTAAGCTTTCAAGCCTATATCTTTTTGTAACAGATAAAAAATCTTTACCGTACTCTGATGTAATTGAGCGAATGTTCAGGTAAGAAGGAGAAAGGAGAATGAGCGTAGGAATGAATCTCGCTTAAGAAAAAAAAAAGGGTATCGGTATTTGTACTACACTTTTTCGGTAGCTTTACTACCCCCCCCCCAATGAACTTAATTGTGATTGGTGGAGCCTGACATATTTGAGAATGCTCCAGCGCTGCTTATGTCAGCTGCATTACCGACAGGCTAGCTCCTTGTAAATCCTTGCTCAGTGCCTCTAAAAGTGATGAACTATTTAATTCATACCATTGTTGACATAGCAACCTAGCAACCTACTTGTATAATTAAAATTTTGTAAACAACAAAGTCGACAAAGCTATCTATCACACCCCGAGCCACTGCGAAGGGTGAGAAGTCCCACGGGTATTACTATATACATATAAATGCACACAAAAAGAATAAAAATTGTGAAATTACAAACTTTCACCACCCTATTCTCCAACTTTGGGAATTACCATACCTTTGAATACAACTCGGTGTCCTCAAGCACCTTCGACTTGTGTTGTGTTCCTGGCATTATATAGGGATATCCATGACTGATCTGCAAGGTAAATCCCAGCTTATCATTGCTTACAAGATTCTTACTTAAAGGATCAGAATATACGAGAATATATTGTAAGAAGGAAGATCAATATAGAATAACATAGAACTGATAGTACCATACTGTCGTGTAATCGTATTCGACTATGGTATGGTGGAAAATGGATAGGACAAGGGAATGGAGCTGTATATATTAAGGTCCATGTTCCTCTTAGATTAGATATAGCCTTGTAGAAAATCAAAGATAGTCTCTTCACACAGATATCAGAATATCAATTGATCTCTACATAAAACCTTATCTTCTATCTTCTACTCCTCCATCCTCCATAAAGGTAGAATAAATGTCCCTATACTGCTCATAACTATAACAACTTGCGACAAAATTCTCGCAATATTATACCAATAACTCGATTATCAAATCTGAAGAATCATAACGATAAAATGTCATCATACAATCCCACCGAAACATTCGACGATCCAACAGACCGCCCTCCCACAGCCCCCCCCTTCCCAACGACATTAATTGATGTCGAAATGTCCGACGAAACAAGTGAACAGAATATGCCTCGACCGGTCCAAATCCCAGGGCTCAAATCTCAAACCCTCCAGACTCCAACAGCCTGGCTATCGGGCAAGACCTATCGAATTTTATCACCGAACAAGCTAGAGTCTTCCAAGCTAGACTAGACGAAGCACAAAGAGTAGTAAAAAAATTCGCAACATTGTACGAATCGATTCATGGCCCAGAGATTCAGTCTGCTATGGAAACTGCCGCTATAGGAATCAAAGAAAATCTCAGGATGATACTTACAGGCAATAAGCCCGAAGTCGCCAGCAGAAAGCAGAAACCGCAGTCACGGCCAAAAGACAATCAAGCAGCGAGTGCAACTATAATATCTCCTACAAAGCAATCAAACAGAGCAACCCCTCAAACGGAACCAAAACCTGAGGAACGCCTTTTCTTAAGACTTGACCAAAGGTATCCGTGGAGCCATATGTCGCCCCACTTCGTCAAACTGAGTTTGACATCAAAATTAAAGACTGCAACATGGGCAATAAAACACATCTCCAAGGTCAATATAGGCTTTGCCATAACCGCAGACAACGAAGCAGCTCGAAATCTACTATTACAAGAAGCCCACAACTTGGACGGAACTAAGATGAAAATAGAGCCAGCGTCAAAGTGGGTGTCAGTGCTTGCGGCAAACGTCCCCGATCGACTACACACATTAGAAGGCTCGATTTTCGTTACTACAGAAATGGTAAGAGACGAAGTAACAATCAAAACAGGTGTGCGTCCAACATCAGTACGTGCCCTCTTCTAGTGCAGAAAAACCAGCATCAGACTTGTAACGGCTGATTAGCCGATTAAAACCTGTAGCATACGCTTTCTAGCGTATGCCTCAGAATTGTTAGAAGAATCGAGGAATTTCCAAACTATGGGACATCTTGGAATCTTCTTCGCGGCCTAATAGTAATAAGGTAGCCAAAGATAGATCAGCTGAGATACCCATGTAGAAACTAACGGAATATTCTCGAAGATACTCGACGGAATGAACTTCTAATGGTTATGACTAGAGATACCTCTGACAGAAACACAAATACTTAGCGTGTATGTAGTTTTGTAAACCATAATTAGATTATTAATTTACCATCATTTAACTGAAAGCCCATTGCTTCTATTACCTGATCTGTTACAAGACTGGTTCCTACACTTCGCTACAGGCCCCCCAAAGCTGGGGAACCGCCTTTTTGAAGAGAGCGGACGTTTAGTAAAATTTGAGAGACGCAAACGTATTGCCCAATGCAACCGATGTTGGGGCTACCATTCAACAAAGATCTGCTCCAGAGCTGAGCGATGCCCAAGATGTGGATCCATCGAACACAATGCAACAGAATATAAAGAAAATTTACCTCGTTGCATTAACTGTCACGGCCCACACACCGCAGAAGACCCCCATTGCATGGCACGTCCTAACCGTAACAATGGTCGTACAGTACAAAGGACAGTTGTTTTACAAGGTATATGACATGGGGAACATACTCTTGCGTATAAGAACGTTTGGTTTAATGATATGAAAGTTATGTAAAATAGTATTTA